>WNWK01008338.1:0-85491 GCA_009830355.1 Cherax destructor | reverse complement strand
CTACTGCTACTGCTACTACTGCTACTACTGCTACTACTGCTGCTACTACTGCTACTACTGCTACTACTGCTACTACTGCTACTACTACTGCTACTGCTGCTACTACTGCTACTACTACTGCTACTACTGCTACTACTGCTGCTACTACTGCTACTACTGCTGCTACTACTGCTGCTACTGCTACTACTACTGCTGCTTCTACTGCTGTTACTGCTGTTACTGCTGTTACTGCTGTTACTTCTGTTACTGCTGTTACTGCTACTACTGCTGCTACTACTGCTGTTACTGCTACTACTGCTGTTACTGCTACTACTGCTGCTACTACTGCTGCTACTGCTGCTACTACTGCTGCTACTGCTACTACTGCTGTTACTGCTACTACTGCTGCTACTGCTACTACTGCTACTACTGCTACTACTGCTGCTACTGCTACTACTGCTTTACTGCTACTACTGCTGCTTCTAAAATTAATAATAATAATAACATTATTAATATTATTACTACTACTACTACTACTACAACAGTTACTACTTCTACTACTACAAGTACTACTAATGCAACTACGTACTAAAAATTCGACTATTACTTCTATTACTACTACTACTGCTAATGCTACGACTACTACAACTACTACTTTACTACTACTTCCTCTACTACAACTTCTACTACAACTACTACTATTATTACTACTGCTGCTAATGCTACGACTACTACAACTACTACTTTATTACTACTTCGACTACAACTACTACTAATACTACTACTATTACTACTACTATTACTACTACTGCTGCTACTTCCAGCAACTTCCTATAATGAAAATATTGCAACTTGACATTAAAAATCTTGGAGTGATTGCTGGGAATACTTGACCTGACCTCTCAGACCTCTCACTTGAGAACACATTACATAGTAGGTGATTTATATATTTGTATGTATATATATATATATATATATATATATATATATATATATATATATATATATATATATATATATATATATATAGTCAGCTACAAGCCTGCTACAAGCCAACTACAAGCCTTCTACAAGCCAGCTACAAGCCTGCTACAAGCCTGCTACAAGCCTTCTACAAGCCAGCTAAAAGCCTGCTACAAGCGTGCAACAAGCCTGCTACAAGCCTGCTACAAGCCTGCTACAAGACAGACTGAAGTTGCTTGCCAGAGAACACATGAGTTTACTCTCTGTTGTCTGGTATATAATATGCAGACTTGACCCAAACAAATACTTTTGCCTTTTCAATAAAGATTATACGTAATACCTTTTAAATAATAATAATAATAAAAAAAAAAAAAAATAATAATAATAATAATAATAATAATAATAATAATAATAATAATAATAATAATAATAATAATAATAATAATAATAATAATAATAATAATAATAATAATAATAATAGTTTATTGAGACATGATACGGCTGGAAAACGATTACTGTCCAGCAAAGCAAAAAAAAACTCATTAGCAGAGTGGGAAATGTGTGGAATATATTACCAGGAATAACTGAGAGTAAAATTAAATACACACTTAAAAACTGGTTGCATAAAAACTTTTTAAATTAGTTTTTTTTAATCCATGACAAGCTTTTATAAGTAACAATGGTCGTGTTTTAGAGTATGTAAATAGATGTATATGTGAGCCAAAGTACATATACTTTACATCATTATATTATTGTTTTACAACACTGACAAGTTGATGTATAAGACACATGTGCAAGACACTTGTATGTAGGAGGCCGAGGAGAGGTGTAGCAGGTGAAGGCATCGTCGTAGGTGGGCGGGAGCCACTTGTGGAAGTAGGTTCAAAAGCTGGGCCAGAGGCATCTTGGCAAAGAGTACAACTTCTGGGCATGATCTACTTCCACTAGAGAATTGTGCCCACCTGTGATGACGCCTTCACCTGCTGCACCTCACTTCTTACTCAACCATCTATGAGTCCTACTTACGCTTGAGATTGATCAAGGCTGAGGGAGTGAACACCGTCTGTCAAGGCTGAGGGAGTGAACACCGTCTGTCAAGGCTGAGGGAGTGAACACCGTCTGTCAAGGCTGAAGGAGTGAACACCGTCTGTCAAGGCTGAGGGAGTGAACACCGTCTGTCAAGGCTGAGAGAGTGAACACCGTCTGTCAAGGCTGAGGGAGTGAACACCGTCTGTCAAGGCTGAGAGAGTGAACACCGTCTGTCAAGGCTGAGGGAGTGAACACCGTCTGTCAAGGCTGAGAGAGTGAACACCGTCTGTCAAG
The DNA here is from genome assembly GCA_009830355.1 of Cherax destructor. Classification (NCBI taxonomy): domain Eukaryota; kingdom Metazoa; phylum Arthropoda; class Malacostraca; order Decapoda; family Parastacidae; genus Cherax; species Cherax destructor. The sequence continues at coordinate 83,226 of WNWK01008338.1, read as the reverse complement.
GCTGAGGGAGTGAACACCGTCTGTCAAGGCTGAGGGAGTGAACACCGTCTGTCAAGGCTGAGGGAGTGAACACCGTCTGGCAAGGCTGAGAGAGTGAACACCGTCTGTCAAGGCTGAGGGAGTGAACACCGTCTGTCAAGGCTGAGAGAGTGAACACCGTCTGTCAAGGCTGAGGGAGTGAACACCGTCTGTCAAGGCTGAGTGAACACCGTCTGTCAAGGCTGAGAGAGTGAACACCGTCTGTCAATGCTGAGTGAACACTGTCTGTCAAGGCTGAGAGAGTGAACACCGTCTGTCAAGGCTGAGTAAACACCGTCTGTCAAGGCTGAGTGAACACCGTCTGTCAAGGCTGAGTGATCACCGTCTGTCAAGGCTGAGAGAGTGAACACCGTCTGTCAAGGCTGAGTGAACACCGTCTTTCAAGGCTGAGTGAACACCGTCTGTCAAGGCTGAGTGAACACCGTCTGTCAAGGCTGAGTGAACACCGTCTGTCAAGGCTGAGAGAGTGAACACCGTCTGTCAAGGCTGAGAGAGTGAACACCGTCTGTCAAGGCTGAGAGAGTGAACACCGTCTATCAAGGATGGCAGACTCATTATCTCAGCTTACACTCTTCATTAAAAGTTTCAGCACCATCTGCCAAGCCTCCAGTGTTCGTAAATAGTCATTTTGGTGTACAAGTTTGGGATCAGTCCTTCCAGTATCTTCCAGGTGTAGATTATAATGTATCTTTTTCACCTAGGTTCTAAGCAGTACATTTCTAAGGACTTCAAGCAGTTCCAGCTGTCAAGGTTCTCATTTACCTACCTTGAAGAGGACCTCTTACACAGTAATGCTTCAGCCTAGAGAGGACAAGTGATCTGAAGAGTGCTGGCATTAGCTTGCCATCTCTTGTTTTGAAAGTTCTAGTTATCACATCTATTATTTTTCTTGCAGTTGCGATAATGACATTGTTGTGCTCCTTACATTATCACTCTCAGGTCTTTCACATTTGACTTACGTTCTGTTAAGTGGTTTGATTTTGTCTTGTACTCTGATTTTGTTTTTATTTCCTTCGTTCTTCTGTAGCCTAGTAACTCAAATTTGTCCTCACTGAGGTTCGCATTGATGTCAGAGGCTCACTGGAAGACATTGCTTACCTCAGCTGGAGGCTCACTTTATCTTCCATGGCAGCAACACTCTTACATATTCTGACATCCTCTGAAGAGGGAGACTATTTAGTGAAGAGTGAGAGTACTAAGTGAAGATTGATAGTAGTCAGTGAAGAGTGAGAGTACTCAGTGAAGAGTGAGAGTACTCAGTAAAGAGTGAGAGTACTCAGTGAAGAGTGAGAGTACTCAGTAAAGAGTGAGAGTACTCAGTGAAGATTGATAGTAGTCAGTGAAGAGTGAGAGTACTCAGTGAAGATTGATAGTACTCAGTGAAGAGTGAGAGTACTCAGTGAAGAGTGAGAGTACTCAGTAAAGAGTGAGAGTACTCAGTGAAGAGTGAGAGTACTCAGTAAAGAGTGAGAGTACTCAGTGAATATTGATAGTAGTCAGTGAAGAGTGAGAGTACTAAGTGAAGATTGATAGTAGTCAGTGAAGAGTGAGAGTACTCAGTGAAGAGTGAGAGTACTCAGTAAAGAGTGAGAGTACTCAGTGAGGAGTGAGAGTACTCAGTGAAGAGTGAGAGTACTCACTGGAGAGTGAGAGTACTCAGTAAAGAGTGAGAGTACTCAGTGAAGATTGATAGTAGTCAGTAACGAGTGAGAGTACTCACTGGAGAGTGAGAGTACTCAGTAAAGAGTGAGAGTACTCAGTGAAGATTGATAGTAGTCATTAAAGAGTGAGAGTACTCACTGGAGAGTGAGAGTACTCAGTAAAGAGTGAGAGTACTCAGTGAAGATTGATAATAGTCAGTAAAGAGTGAGAGTACTCACTGGAGAGTGAGAGTACTCAGTGAAGAGTGAGAGTACTCAGTGAAGATTGATAGTAGTCAGTGAAGAGTGAGAGTACTCACTGGAGAGTGAGAGTACTCAGTGAAGAGTGAGAGTACTCAGTGAAGAGTGAGAGTACTCACTGGAGAGTGAGAGTACTCAGTAAAGAGTGAGAGTACTCACTGGAGAGTGAGAGTACTCAGTAAAGAGTGAGAGTACTCAGTGAAGATTGATAGTAGTCAGTGAAGAGTGAGAGTACTCACTGGAGAGTGAGAGTACTCAGTAAAGAGTGAGAGTACTCACTAGAGAGTGAGAGTACTCAGTGAAGAGTGAGAGTACTCACTGGAGAGTGAGAGTACTCAGTAAAGAGTGAGAGTACTCAGTGAAGAGTGAGAGTAATCAGTGAAGAGTGAGAGTACTCAGTGAAGATTGATAGTAGTCAGTGAAGAGTGAGAGTACTCAATGGAGAGTGAGAGTACTCAGTGAAGAGTGAGAGTACTCACTGGAGAATGAGAGTACTCAGTAAAGAGTGAGAGTACTCAGTGAAGAGTGAGAGTACTCAGTGAAGAGTAAGAGTACTCACTGGAGAGTGAGTGTACTCAGTAAAGAGTGAGAGTACTCACTGGAGAGTGAGAGTACTCAGTGAAGAGTGAGAGTACTCAGTGAAGATTGATAGTAGTCAATGAAGAGTGAGAGTACTCACTGGAGAGTGAGAGTACTCAGTGAAGAGTGAGAGTACTCACTGGAGAGTGAGAGTACTCAGTAAAGAGTGAGAGTACTCACTGGAGAGTGAGGGTACTCAGTGAAGAGTGAGAATACTCATTGAAGATTGATAGTAGTCAGTGAAGAGTGAGAGTACTCACTGGAGAGTGAGAGTACTCAGTAAAGAGTGAGAGTACTCAGTAAAGAGTGAGAGTACTCAGTAAAGAGTGAGAGTACTCACTGGAGAGTGAGAGTACTCAGTAAAGAGTGAGAGTACTCAGTAAAGAGTGAGAGTACTCAGTAAAGAGTGAGAGTACTCAGTAAAGAGTGAGAGTCCTCAGTAAGAGTGAGAGTACTCACTGGAGAGTGAGAGTATTCGAAGGAGAGTACTCAGTAAAGAGTGAGAGTACTCAGTAAAGAGTGAGAGTACTCAGTAAAGAGTGAGAGTACTCAGTAAAGAGTGAGAGTACTCAGTAAAGAGTGAGAGTACTCAGTAAAGAGTGAGAGTACTCACTGGAGAGTGAGAGTACTCAGTAAAGAGTGAGAGTACTCAGTAAAGAGTGAGAGTACTCACTGGAGAGTGAGAGTACTCAGTAAAGAGTGAGAGTACTCAGTAAAGAGTGAGAGTACTCAGTAAAGAGTGAGAGTACTCAGTAAAGAGTGAGAGTACTCAGTAAAGAGTGAGAGTACTCACTGGAGAGTGAGAGTACTCAGTAAAGAGTGAGAGTACTCAGTAAAGAGTGAGAGTACTCAGTAAAGAGTGAGAGTACTCAGTAAAGAGTGAGAGTACTCAGTAAAGAGTGAGAGTACTCACATTAACCATCAATTTGTGTTGGTGGTTGAGTTGAACTGAGTGAAGGGAGGAACAGAGACTTTTGATTTTCTGTGCTGTGAGTTGCTAAGACATATCAGTCAAAGGTGTTGTGTGCTGTGCTCAGCTCCCATGTTGTGCTGTGCTCAGCTCCCCTGATGGGTACTGTGCTGTGATCAACTCCCCTGATGGGTTGTGTGCTGTGCTCAGCTCCCCTGATGGGTTCTGTGCTGTGCTCAGCTCCCCTGATGGGCTGTGCTGTGCTCAGCTTCCCTGATGGGTTCTGTGCTGTGCTCAACTCCCCTGATGGGTTGTGTGCTGTGCTCAGCTCCCCTGATGGGTTCTGTGCTGTGCTCAGCTCCCTGATGGGCTGTGCTGTGCTCAGCTCCCTTGATGTGCTGTGCTCAGCTCCCCTGATATGCTGTGCTCAGCTCCCTTGATGTGCTGTGCTCAGCTCCCTTGATGTGCTGTGCTCAGCTCCCCTGATGTGCTGTGCTCAGCTCCCTGATGTACTGTGCTCAGCTCCTCTGATGTGCTGTGCTCAGCTCCCTGATGTGCTGTGCTCAGCTCCCCTGATGTGCTGTGCTCAGCTCCCCTGATGTGCTGTGCTCAGCTCCCCTGATGTGCTGTGCTCAGCTCCCCTGATGTGCTGTGCTCAGCTCCTTGATGTGCTGTGCTCAGCTCCCCTGATGTGCTGTGCTCAGCTCCCCTGATGTACTGTGCTCAGCTCCCCTGATGTGCTGTGCTCAGCTCCCCTGATGTGCTGTGCTCAGCTCCCCTGATGTGCTGTGCTCAGCTCCCCTGATATGCTGTGCTCAGCTCCCTTGATGTGCTGTGCTCAGCTCCCTTGATGTGCTGTGCTCAGCTCCCCTGATGTGCTGTGCTCAGCTCCCCTGATGTACTGTGCTCAGCTCCCTTATGTGCTGTGCTCAGCTCCCCTGATGGGCTGTGCTCAGCTCCCCTGATGTGCTGTGCTCAGCTCCCCTGATGAGCTGTAATCAGCTCCCCTGATGTGCTGTGCTCAGCTCCCTTATGTGCTGTGCTCAGCTCCCCTGATGTGCTGTGCTCAGCTCCCCTGATGTGCTGTGCTCAGCTCCCCTGATGTGCTGTGCTCAGCTCCCTTGATGTGCTGTGCTCAGCTCCCCTGATATGCTGTGCTCAGCTCCCTTGATGTGCTGTGCTCAGCTCTCTTGATGTGCTGTGCTCAGCTCCCCTGATGTGCTGTGCTCAGCTCCCCTGATGTACTGTGCTCAGCTCATCTGATGTGCTGTGCTCAGCTCCCCTGATGTGCTGTGCTCAGCTCTCCTGATGTGCTGTGCTCAGCTCCCCTGATGTGCTGTGCTCAGCTCCCCTGATGTGCTGTGCTCAGCTCCCCTGATGTGCTGTGCTCAGCTCCCTTGATGTGCTGTGCTCAGCTCCCTTGATGTGCTGTGCTCAGCTCCCCTGATGTGCTGTGCTCAGCTCCCCTTATGTGCTGTGCTCAGCTCCCCTGATGTGCTGTGCTCAGCTCCCCTGATGTGCTGTGCTCAGCTTCCCTGATGTGCTGTGCTCAGCTCCCCTGATGGGCTGTGATCAGCTCCCTGATGTGCTGTGCTCAACTCCCTGATGTGCTGTGCTCAGCTCCCTGATGTGCTGTGCTCAGCTCCTGATGTGCTGTGCTCAGCTCCTTGATGTGCTGTGCTCAGCTCCCTTGATGTGCTGTGCTCAGCTCCCCTGATGTGCTGTGCTCAGCTCCCCTTATGTGCTGTGCTCAGCTCCCCTGATGTGCTGTGCTCAGCTCCCCTTATGTGCTTTGCTCAGCTCCCCTGATGGGCTGTGCTCAGCTCCCCTGATGGGCTGTGCTCAGCTCCCCTGATGGGCTGTGCTCAGCTCCCCTGATGGGCTGTGCTCAGCTCCCCTGATGGGCTGTGCTCAGCTCCCCTGATGGGCTGTGCTCAGCTCCCCTGATGGGCTGTGCTGTGTATCAATCAGAACACAGCAGTGTTACCAACGGATAACTGCTGTGTATCAATCAGAACACAGCAGTGTTACCAACGGATACCTGCCGTGTATCAATCAGAACACAGCAGTGTTACCAAAGGATAACTTCGACAAAGACAGAAACATTCATGTTATCTTTTTCCCAATGCATTGTTGGTCAATCTCTCTCCCTCCCTCCCTGTCTCCCTGTCTCCCTGTCTCCCTCCTTCCCTCCCTGTCTCTCTCCTTCCCTCCCTGTCTCCCTCCTTCCCTCCCTCACACCACCACTGGTCCTCCCTCCCTGGTGTCCTCCATCACAGCTGTTAACATCATCATTCACCATCATTATAGTCTTTCCACTCATTGTCCAGGAAAATGTTTCTTCATTATGTTTCCTTCCCTCACTCTCCCTCACCCTCCTTCACCCTCCCTCACTCTCCCTCACCCTCCTTCACCCTCCTTCACTCTCCCTCACCCTCCTTCACTCTCCTTCACTCTCCCTCACCATCCTTCACCCTCCTTCACTCTCCCTCACCATCCTTCACCCTCCTTCACTCTCCCTCACCCTCCTTCACTCTCCTTCACTCTCCCTCACCATCCTTCACCCTCCTTCACTCTCTCTCACCCTCCTTCACCCTCCTTCACTCTCCCTCACCATCCTTCACTCTCCTTCACTCTCCCTCACCCTCCTTCACCCTCCTTCACTCTCCCTCACCATCCTTCACCCTCCTTCACTCTCCCTCACCCTCCTTCACTCTCCTTCACTCTCCCTCACCATCCTTCACCCTCCTTCACTCTCCCTCACCATCCTTCAACCTCCTTCACTCTCCCTCACCATCCTTCACCCTCCTTCACTCTCCCTCACCCTCCTTCATTCTCCCTCACCATCCTTCACTCTCCCTCACCCTCCATCACCCTCCTTCACTCTCCCTCACCATCCTTCACCCTCCTTCACTCTCTCTCCTTCTCCTTCACTCTCCTTCACTCTCCCTCACCCTCCTTCACCCTCCTTCACCCTCCATCACTCTCCCTCACCATCCTTCACTCTCCCTCACCCTCCTTCACCCTCCTTCACCCTCCTTCACCCTCCTTCACTCCCCCTCACCCTCCTTCACTTACTCTCACCCCCATCACCCTCCTTTACTCACTTGAAAAATATATATATATATATATATATATATATGTCGTGCCGATTAGGTAAAACTGGTCAATTAGCAAGAACTCATCTAAAATTAAGTCCTTTCTAAAATTTTCTCTAATACGTATAAATATATATTTTTTTCCATTTATGTTAATGTAAGAATTTATAATTTTGTACCAAGAGAAACTTTGAAAACCTACCTAACCTTATTACAACAAGCGCAATTTAATTTAGCCTAACCCAACTAAATATATTTTAGATACGTTAACAATAATTTAATAATAAACAAACACAATGAAATATATTTTCTTCGTTATGTTCAGAATGATTTTGGCGAAATTATTGCATACACAAATTTTCACTTGTCTTATATGTCAAGGAGAGCGTTGCTATTTAAGCCAAAATCGCAAGTTTTACCTAATCGACACGACATATATATATATATATATATATATATATATATATATATATATATATATATATATATATATATATATATATATATATATATATATATATATATATATATATATTTCCTTGAAGTCTTTTTATCCACTTCTCCGAGGCAATGGGTCCCACAATTGACACCAGAGGTGGACCCCATCCTATATATATATATATATATATATATATATATATATATATATATATATATATATATATATATATATATATATATATATATATAATTTCGTGAATGATTTACAAACATTATGTAACCTATTTTTTATTTTTTTTGCCCATTGCCGGGTTTTATTATTTTCAAAAAATAATAACTCTTCCCTAATAGCTTTTGTTAACCTAACTTTTGTTATTGTTGCAGGTGGTTGTAAGATGGTTGCTGTGTCTACCAGGGTTGTTGCAGGTGGTTGTAAGATGGTTGCTGTGTCTACCAGGGTTGTTGCAGGTGGTTGTAAGATGGTTGCTGTGTCTACCAGGGTTGTTGCAGGTGGTTGTAAGATGGTTGCTGTGTCTACCAGGGTTGTTGCAGGTGGTTGTAAGATGGTTGTTGTGTCTACCAGGGTTGTTGCAGGTGGTTGTAAGATGGTTGCTGTGTCTACCAGGGTTGTTGCAGGTGGTTGTAAGATGGTTACTGTGTCTACCAGGGTTGTTGCAGGTGGTTGTAAGATGGTTGCTGTGTCTACCAGGGTTGTTGCAGCTGCCTGTAAGGTAGTTTTTGTGTCTACCAGGGTTGTTGCAGCTGCCTGTAAGGTAGTTGTTGTGTCTACCAGGGTTGTTGCAGGTGGTTGTAAGGTAGTTGTTGTGTCTACCAGGGTTGTTGCAGGTGGTTGTAAGATGGTTGCTGTGTCTACCAGGGTTGTTGCAGCTGCCTGTAAGGTACTTGTTGTGTCTACCAATGTTGTTGCAGGTGGTTGTAAGGTAGTTGTTGTGTCTACCAGGGTTGTTGCAGCTGCCTGTAAGGTGGTTGTTGTGTCTACCAGGGTTGTTGCAGGTGGTTGTAAGGTAGTTGTTGTGTCTACCAGGGTTGTTGCAGCTGCCTGTAAGGTGGTTGTTGTGTCTACCAGGGTTGTTGCAGGTGGTTGTAAGGTAGTTGTTGTGTCTACCAGGGTTGTTGCAGCTGTCTGTAAGTTAGTTGTTGTGTCTACCAGGGTTGTTGCAGCTGCCTGTAAGGTGGTTGTTGTGTCTACCAGGGTTGTTGCAGCTGTCTGTATGGTGGTTGTTGTGTCTACCAGGGTTGTTGCAGGTGGTTGTAAGATGGTTGTTGTGTCTACCAGGGTTGTTGCAGGTGGTTGTAAGATAGTTGCTGTGTCTACCAGGGTTGTTGCAGATGGTTGTAAGATGGTTGTTGTGTCTACCAGGGTTGTTGCAGGTGGTTGTAAGATGGTTGCTGTGTCTACCAGGGTTGTTGCAGGTGGCTGTAAGATGGTTGTTGTGTCTACCAGGGTTGTTGCAGGTGGTTGTAAGATGGTTGCTGTGTCTACCAGGGTTGTTGCAGGTGGTTGTAAGATGGTTGTTGTGTCTACCAGGGTTGTTGCAGCTGCCTGTAAGATGGTTGTTGTGTATACCAGGGTTGTTGCAGGTGGTTGTAAGATAGTTGCTGTGTCTACCAGGGTTGTTGCAGATGGTTGTAAGATGGTTGTTGTGTCTACCAGGGTTGTTGCAGGTGGTTGTAAGATGGTTGCTGTGTCTACCAGGGTTGTTGCAGGTGGCTGTAAGATGGTTGTTGTGTCTACCAGGGTTGTTGCAGGTGGTTGTAAGATGGTTGCTGTGTCTACCAGGGTTGTTGCAGGTGGTTGTAAGATGGTTGTTGTGTCTACCAGGGTTGTTGCAGCTGCCTGTAAGATGGTTGTTGTGTCTACCAGTGTTGTTGCAGCTGCATGTAAGGTAGTTGCTGTGTCTACCAGGGTTGTTGCAGCTGCCTGTAAGATGGTTGTTGTGTCTACCAGGGTTGTTGCAGCTGCCTGTAAGGTAGTTGCTGTGTCTACCAGGGTTGTTGCAGCTGCCTGTAAGGTAGTTGCAGTGTCTACCAGGGTTGTTGTAATCAGTCTTGGAAATGTTCTCGTCTGGCTATATTAGTTCTCTTGGCCAATATTAACCCAGGCTGCTGTCTAGTCCTGTGCTATTATTTTTTAATTATACTAGGCTACTGACTAGTTCATTTTTTTATTTATTTTAAAACCCAGGGGGCTGTTTTGTCCCAGTGGCGGATTTAAAAGTCCAGGGCCCTTAAGTGAAGCAACATTTAGGACCCCTAAGTTGAACAATATTTTTTGGGGCCCTCTAAGCGAAACACTCAGGGGCCCTTTCGCTGCTGTCATCTGTTGTTCTAGTGGAAAGTAAATTTTAATATATGACAGCCGGTGACTCAGTCTCACCAGTTCGTCTAAACTGATCTTTTTCACAGATAAATTTTCAACACAATGCGAAATATATTGTTCAATGTGGGAATAAATATTCGTGGAAGCGCTGGGGTCCAGACTATGACCACTGTTAAACGTTATATATAGTGAGCCACGACTCACGAACGCTTAAGACACGAATTGTTGACTATTTGGGGGCCCTCAATAGTCAGGGTCTCCATAGCCGTTTGGTCTACTTATTGGCAAATCCACCGCTATCTAGTCTGGTGATATTTCTTTTTAAACCCCCCAGGGTGCTGCCCAGTCCTGTGATATCTTAAACCCCCAGAGTGCTGCCCAGTCCTGTGATATCTTAAACCCCCAGTGTGCTGCCCAGTCCTGTGATATCTTAAACCCCCAGAGTGCTGCCCAGTCCTGTGATATCTTAAACCCCCAGTGTGCTGCCCAGTCCTGTGATATCTTAAACCCCAGTGTGCTGCCCAGTCCTGTGATATCTTAAACCCCAGTGTGCTGCCCAGTCCTGTGATATCTTAAACCCCCAGTGTGCTGCCCAGTCCTGTGATATCTTAAACCCCCAGGGTGCTGCCCAGTCCTGTGATATCTTAAACCCCCAGAGTGCTGCCCAGTCCTGTGATATCTTAAACCCCCCAGGGTGCTGCCCAGTCCTGTGATATCTTAAACCCCCAGGGTGCTGCCCAGTCCTGTGTTATCTTAAACCCCCAGGGTGCTGCCCAGTCCTGTGATATCTTAAACCCCCAGGGTGCTGCCCAGTCCTGTGATATCTTAAACCCCCAGGGTGCTGCCCAGTCCTGTGATATCTTAAACCCCCAGGGTGCTGCCCAGTCCTGTGATATCTTAAACCCCCAGAGTGCTGCCCAGTCCTGTGATATCTTAAACCCCAGGGTGCTGCCCAGTCCTGTGATATCTTAAACCCCCAGGGTGCTGCCCAGTCCTGTGATATCTTAAACCCCAGGGTGCTGCCCAGTCCTGTGATATCTTAAACCCCCAGGGTGCTGCCCAGTCCTGTGATATCTTAAACCCCAGAGTGCTGCCCAGTCCTGTGATATCTTAAACCCCCAGGGTGCTGCCCAGTCCTGTGATATCTTAAACCCCCAGGGTGCTGCCCAGTCCTGTGATATCTTAAACCCCAGGGTGCTGCCCAGTCCTGTGATATCTTAAACCCCCAGAGTGCTGCCCAGTCCTGTGATATCTTAAACCCCCAGGGTGCTGCCCAGTCCTGTGTTATCTTAAACCCCCAGGGTGCTGCCCAGTCCTGTGTTATCTTAAACCCCCCAAGGTGCTGCCCAGTCATGTGTTATCTTAAACCCCCCAGGGTGCTGCCCAGTCCTGTGTTATCTTAAACCCCCAGGGTGCTGCCCAGTCCTGTGTTATCTTAAACCCCCAGGGTGCTGCCCAGTCCTGTGTTATCTTAAACCCCCGGGTGCTGCCCAGTCCTGTGTTATCTTAAACCCCCAAGGTGCTGCCCAGTCCTGTGTTATCTTAAACCCCCCAGGGTGCTGCCCAGTCCTGTGTTATCTTAAACCCCCCAGGTGCTGCTCAGTCCTATGTTATATTAAACCCCCAGGGTGCTGCCCAGTCCTGTGTTATCTTAAACCCCAGGGTGCTGCCCAGTCCTGTGTTATCTTAAACCCCCCAGGGTGCTGCCCAGTCCTGTGTTATCTTAAATCCCCAGGGTGCTGCCCAGTCCTGTGTTATCTTAAACCCCCCAGGGTGCTGCCCAGTCCTGTGTTATCTTAAACCCCCAGGGTGCTGCCCAGTCCTGTGTTATCTTAAAATCCGGGCCACTCTTCGTCAGGTCCAATTATAAATTAAACAGTGACGATAATGAGATGAATAAGACACATGTGCGGTACTTGGGCCCCTTTATCGAGAAAACGTTTAGGCAGCTCACTAGGCTTCTACAGTCAACTATAACACTGAGGACAGCACAAATGGAGAGGTAAATTTCAGGTCGTTAGTCTCTCAGCCTTGATAGAAGGGGGACAGACCCTTGGTCTAAAGCAAAGACATGAAGTCAGAGACTTAGATAAGGGAGCAAAAAAATGAGGTGCAGCAGCTGCAGATGAGATGACATGTGAGCGAGGTCCACTAGTGGAGAAGGTCATGCTAAAATTCTATTACTAATATCGTTCTAGAAGCCAGGCTTCTGGTGGCAAAAGCTCTCGCTTCACACGGCGAGGGTCCGGGTTCGATTCCCGGCGAAGGGGTGGAAACATTGGACGTGTTTCCTTACACCGGTTGACTATGTTCACCCATCAGTAAAATGGATACCTGGGTGTTAGTGGACTGGTGTGGGTAGGGGTGGGTAGGGGTGGCAGGGGTGCCACTAGCACTTTGAGAGACAACACAATAAGTGTCAGGGGCCCAAGACTGTTCAACTGCCTCCCAGCATACATCAGGGGATTACCAACAAACCCCTGGCTCTCTTCAAGCTGGCACTAGACAGGCACCTAAAGTCTGTACCTGACCAGCCAGGCTGTGGTTCGTACGTTGGACTGCGTGTGACCAGCAGTAACAGCCTGGTTGATCAGGCTCTGATCCAACATTAGGCCTGGTCACAGACCGGGCCGCAGGGGCGTTGACCCCTGGAACTCTCTCCAGGTATACTTCAGGTATAACAAGCGGCTTTCTATATAGTAGTATGTCATTGATGTCAGCTATGTTCTGTATACCTTGTACATGTACTTGTAGTAAATATAGACATTATTATATTATTAAGCTACCCCCGGTACCATGGTACCATAGTCTTGTGAGAGATGAGTATAATACCATAGTCTTGTGAGAGATAAGTATAATACCATAGTCTTGTGAGAGATAAGTATAATACCATAGTCTTGTGAGAGACAAGTATAATACCATAGTCTTGTGAGAGACAAGTATAATACCATAGTCTTGTGAGAGACAAGTATAATACCATAGTCTTGTGAGAGACAAGTATAATACCATAGTCTTGTGAGAGACAAGTATAATACCATAGTCTTGTGAGAGACAAGTATGATACCATAGTCTTGTGAGAGACAAGTATGATACCATAGTCTTGTGAGAGACAAGTATGGTACCATAGTCTTGTGAGAGACAAGTATAATACCATAGTATTGTGAGAGACAAGTATAATACCATAGTCTTGTGAGAGACAAGTATGGTACCATAGTCTTGTGAGAGACAAGTATAATACCATAGTATTGTGAGAGACAAGTATAATACCATAGTCTTGTGAGAGACAAGTATAATACCATAGTCTTGTGAGAGACAAGTATAATACCATAGTCTTGTGAGAGACAAGTATAATACCATAGTCTTGTGAGAGACAAGTATAATACCATAGTATTGTGAGAGACAAGTATGGTACCATAGTATTGTGAGAGACAAGTATAATACCATAGTATTGTGAGAGACAAGTATAATACCATAGTCTTGTGAGAGACAAGTATAATACCATAGTCTTGTGAGAGACAAGTATAATACCATAGTCTTGTGAGAGACAAGTATAATACCATAGTATTGTGAGAGACAAGTATGGTACCATAGTATTGTGAGAGACAAGTATAATACCATAGTCTTGTGAGAGACAAGTATGATCAATGGTAAACAAAATCAATAAGTTAATGAGTAAGATTCTGCAAAATTACCTCTCCACTTCAACTCTTTTCAAGCTTATAATCTCCTGTAGTCTCCTGAAGAAGTCTGCTACGCAGGCGAAATGTTTGAACAATTAAAAAAAGCACATCCGTGTGGCACAGGTGTTTTACCCATCGTCAGATCTTGTTTATTTTCAAAACCAAGAAAGTGTTTTACATAGACTTACTGAGTTACACTTTTCACCATCCAGTATTAAATTATTTACTTCCAGTGGATATTTCAGAGTGTTGAGGCGTCTGTTGGGCTTAAATCTTCTGTATCTGGAGACTCGTAGTCTCGAATCTTGTTATTGAAAATATTTGTGATTTTTGTGGGGTTTTCAATAACTTGGTCCTGAAGACATGGCAGGTGTGGGACCACTACCACAGCCCCAAGACAAGGCAGGTGTGCAGGTGTGGGACCTCTACCACAGCCCCCAGACAAGGCAGGTGTGGGACCACTAATACAGCCCCCAGACAAGGCAGGTGTGGGACCACTTCCACAGCCCCCAGACAAGGCAGGTGTGGGACCACTACCACAGCCTCCAGACATGGCAGGTGTGGGACCACTACCACAGCCCTAAGACAAGGCAGGTGTGCAGGTGTGGGACCTCTACCACAGCCCCCAGACAAGGCAGGTGTGGGACCACTTCCACAGCCCCCAGACAAGGCAGGTGTGGGACCACTACCACAGCCCACAGACAAGGCAGGTGTGGAGGTGTGGGACCACTACCACAGCCCCCAGACAAGGCAGGTGTGGGACTACTACCACAGCCCCCAGACAAGGCAGGTGTGGGACCACTTCCACAGCCCCCAGACAAGGCAGGTGTGAGACCACTAACAGCCTCAAGAAAAGGCAGGTGTGGGACCACTAATACATCCCCCAGACAAGGCAGGTGTGGGACTACTAACACAGCCCCCAGACAAGGCAGGTGTGGAACCTCTACCACAGCCCCCAGACAAGGCAGGTGTGGAGGTGTGGGACCACTACCACAGCCCCCAGACAAGGCAGGTGTTTGACCACTACCACAGCGCCCAGACAAGGCAGGTTTGGGACCACTACCACAGCCCCCAGACAAGGCAGGTGTGGGACCTCTACCACAGCCCCCAGACAAGGCAGGTGTGGAGGTGTGGGACCACTACCACAGCCCCCAGACAAGGCAGGTGTGGGACCACTACCACAGCGCCCAGACAAGGCAGGTGTGGGACCACTACCACAGCCCCCAGACAAGGCAGGTGTGGGACCACTAACACAGCCCCCAGGCAAGGCAGGTGTGGAACCTCTACCACAACCCCCAGACAAGGCAGGTGTGCAGGTGTGGGACCTCTACCACAACCCCCAGACAAGACAGGTGTGCAGGTGTGGGACCACTACCACAGCCCCCAGACAAGGCAGGTGTGGGACCACTACCACAGCGCCCAGACAAGGCAGGTGTGGGACCACTACCACAGCCCCCAGACAAGGCAGGTGTGGGATCACTAACACAGCCCCCAGGCAAGGCAGGTGTGGAACCTCTACCACAACCCCCAGACAAGGCAGGTGTGCAGGTGTGGGACCTCTACCACAACCCCCAGACAAAGCAGGTGTGCAGGTGTGGGACCACTACCACAGCCCCCAGACAAGGCAGGTGTGGAGGTGTGGGACCACTACCACAGCCCCCAGACAAGGCATGTGTGGAGGTGTGGGACCACTAACACAGCCCCCAGACAAGGCAGGTGTGGAGGTGTGGGACCACTAACACAGCCCCCAGACAAGGCAGGTGTGGAGGTGTGGGACCACTGCCACAGCCCCAAGACAAGGCAGGTGTGCAGGTGTGGGACCTCTACCACAGGCCCCAGACAAGGCAGGTGTGCAGGAGTGGGACCTCTACCACAGCCCCAAGACAAGGCAGGTGTGCAGGTGTGGGACCTCTACCACAGCCCCCAGACAAGGCAGGTGTGGGACCTCTACCACAGCTCCCAGACAAGGCAGGTGTGGGACCTCTACCACAGCCCCCAGACAATGCAGGTGTGGGACCTCTACCACAACCCCCAGACATAAGAACATAAGAAAGAAGGAACACTGCAACAGGCCTACTGACCCATGCGAGGCAGGCCCATGTCACTCCCCGGCGAGCCACTAGTAGGCGCACCTTCCGCTGAGCAGTACACGTGTTTACAACGCCGTGGAAACATTTCTCTTGTGTTTTGCTTGCGTTTTGCGCAGTTATTTTTCCCAAAATCTTTTTTCTAACCATGGGTCCTAAGAAAGTAAGTGCAAAGGACAGTGCTGAGAAGAAAAAGAGTATGATATCCACGGAATTAAAGCATGAAAACATAGATAAACACAAGCGAGGTGTGCGGGTTGTTGACTTGGCCAGGCAGTACCAGCGTAGTACTTCAGCCATGTATACCATACTAGAGCAGAGGGAGTTGATAAAGGCTATAGCGCCAACCAAGGCATTACAAACACGGAAGGTGTGGGACCTTTACCACAGCCTCCAGACAAGGCAGGTGTGGAGGTGACGGTCCACTACCACAGCCTTCAGAGTTGTCAGGAAGTGGAATAGTCTGGCAAGTGAGGTAGTGAAGGCAGTAACCATACATAGCTTTAAGACTATGTATGATAAAGCTCATGGAGCATTGAGAGAGAGGACCTAGTAGCGATCAGTGAAGAGGCGAAGCCAGGAGCTGAGTCTAGACCCCTGCAACCACAAATAGGTGAGTACACACACACACACTCACACACTCACACACACACACTCACACACACACACACACACACACACACACACACACACACACAAACAAACAAACAAACACACACACACACACACACACACACACACAGGGCCAGGAGCTGCTCGCCCTGCAACCACAACTAGTGAGTACACACACACACACACACTCACACACACACACACACACACACAGTGACAGGATGTTCCAGAGAGGGAACACAGAAACAAGGGGACACAATTGGAAGCTGAAGACTCAGATGAGTCAAAGGGATGTTAGGAAACATTTCTTCAGCCACAGAGTAGTCAGGAAGTGGAATAGTCTAGAGAAAGATATAGTGGAGACAGGAACCATACATAGTTTTAAGACAAGGTATGATCAAGCTCATGGAGCAGGGAGAGCAGAGACCCAGTAGCGGACAGCGAAGAGGCGGGGCCAGGAGCTGAGTCTCGACCCCTGCAACCACAATTAGGTGAGTACAATTAGGTGAGAACAGGGAGAAAGAGGACCTTGTAGCGATCAGTGAAGAGGCGGGGCCAGGAACTGAGTCTCGACCCCTGCAACCACAAATAGGTGAGTACACACACACACACAGCATTCCGCCATTTTAATAAGGAATCGTTCAGGACTCTGTACACTGTGTACGTTAGGCCCATATTGGAGTATGCAGCACCAGTTTGGAACCCACACCTAGCCAAGCACGTAAAGAAACTAGAGAAAGTACAAAGGTTTGTAACAAGACTAGTCCCGGAGCTAAGGAGTATGTCCTACGAGGAGAGGTTAAGGGAAATCGACCTGACGACACTGGCGGCCAGGAGAGATAGGGGGGACATGATAACGACATATAAAATACTGAGAGGAATCGACAAGGTGGACAGAGACAGAATGTTCCAGAGATGGGACACAGCAACAAGGGGACACAGTTGGAAGTTGAAGACTCAGATGAATCACAGGGATGTTAGGAAGTATTTCTTCAGTCACAGAGTTGTCAGGAAGTGGAATAGTTTGGGAAGCGATGTAGTGAAGGCAGGATCCATCCATAGCTTTAAGAAGAGGTATGATAAAGCTCATAGCGCAGGGAGAATGACCCAGTAGCCGCCAGTGAAGAGGCGGGGCCAGGAGCTATGAATCGACCCCTGCAACCACAACTAGGTGAGTACACACAAAATGTCTGGTTCCTGGTGATAAAGAGTCTTCTTACTGCACCATTAGTGTTGAAGCGTTGAAAACTGTAATGTATAAATGTTGCTGCAAGGAGCACGTATAAGATGTACCAGGGTGAAGGTCCACCAGGGTGAGGGTCCACAAGGGTGAGGGTCCACCAGGGTGAGGGTCCACCACTGTGAGGGTCCACCTGGGTGAGGGTCCACCAGGGTGAAGGTCCACCAAGGTCAGGGTCCACAAGGGTGAGGGTCCACCACTGTGAGGGTCCACCTGGGTGAGGGTCCACCAGGGTGAAGGTCCACCAAGGTCAGGGTTCACCAAGGTCAGGGTCCACCAGGGTGAAGGTCCACCAGGGTGAAGGTCCAACAGGGTGAAGGAAAGTCCACCAGGGTGAAGGAAGGTTCACCAGGGTGAATTAAGGTCCACCAGGGTGAAGGAAGGCTCACCAGGTGAAGGAAGGTCCACTAGGGTGAAGGAAGGTCCACCAGGTGAAGGAAGGTCCACCAGGGTGAAGGAAGGTCCACTAGTGTGAAAGAAGGTCTACCAGGGTGAAGGAAGGTCTTCCAGGATGAAGGAAGGTCCACTAGGGTGAAGGAAGGTCCACCAGGGTGTAGGAAGGTCCATCAGGGTGAAGGAAGGTCCACTAGGGTGAAGGAAACAATTTGCAAGGAAGCTGAGCGAGAGGTTCCCAAGGGTACGGAGAAGTGAAAGCCAGATGGCCATGGTTAAGTTGAGGAAGCCAAACGTTGCAAGGAATGGTGAAGGAATGTCCACCAGGGATGTAAACAGCCTATCCAGAGGCTGTTTCAAACTGCGCGGCACTATGGTGCTGCCCTCTATAGGCCTATCAGGTCGGGCTGGTCAGCCATGCTTCTTTCTCACTCTGGCGGCCTACCTCACTGAACCAGGATCTACCCTGGCTGGCTCCCGGTCCCCTCACGCTCTGTCCCCGTGTATACCTACACCTTGCCATTAATAAACTGAGTCTAGTCATCGGCCGTATCTCTGCATCTACGCTACCATTCTACTGCCCAAAGTAAGCAGCCAAGAAAATAGACTTAACAGGGGGAAGGAAGGTTCACTAGGGTGAAGGAAGGTCCACCAGGGTGAAGGAAGTTCCATCAGGGTGAAGGAATGTCCACCAGGGTGTAGGAAGGTCCACCAGGGTGAAGGAAGGTCCACCAGGGTGAAGGAAGGTCCACCAGGGTGAAGGAAGGTCCACCATGGTGAAGGAAGGTCCACCAGGGTGAAGGAAGGTCCACCAGGGTGAAGGAAGGTCCACCAAGGTGAAGGAAGGTCCACCAGGGTGAAGGAAGGTCCACCAGGGTGAAGGAAGGTCCAGCAAGGTGAAGGAAGGTCCACAAGGGTGAAGGAAGGTCCACCAGGGTGAAGGAAGGTCCACCAGGGTGAAGGAAGGTCCACCAGGGTGTAGGAAGGTCCACCAGGGTGTAGGAAGGTCCACCAGGGTGAAGGAAGGTCCACCAGGGTGAAGGAAGGTCCACTAGGGTGAGTGAAGGTCCACTATAGTGAAGGAAGGTCCACTAGGATGTAGGAAGGTCCACCAGGGTGTAGGAAGGTCCACTAGGGTGAAGAAGGTCCACCAGTGAAGGAAGGTAACTAGGGTGAAGAAGGTCCACCAGGGTGAAGGAAGGTCCACTAGGGTGAATGAAGGTTCACTAGAGTGAAGTAAGGTCCACTAGAGTGTAGGAAGGTCCACCAAGGTGAAGGAAGGTCCACCAGGGTGAAGGAAGGTCCACCAGGGTGAAGGAAGGTCCACCAAGGTGAAGGAAGGTCCACCAGGGTGAAGGAAGGTCCACCAGGGTGAAGGAAGGTCCACCAGGGTGAAGGAAGGTTCACTAGGGTGTAGAAAGGTCCACCAGGGTGTAGGAAGGTCCACCAGGGTGAAGGAAGGTCCACCAGGGTGAAGGAAGGTCCACTAGGGTGAGTGAAGGTCCACTATAGTGAAGGAAGGTCCACTAGGATGTAGGAAGGTCCACCAGGGTGTAGGAAGGTCCACTAGGGTGAAGAAGGTCCACCCGAGTGAAGGAAGGTAGACTAGGGTGAAGAAGGTCCACCAGGGTGAAGGAAGGTCCACTAGGGTGAATGAAGGTTCACTAGAGTGAAGTAAGGTCCACTAGAGTGTAGGAAGGTCCACCAGGGTGAAGGAAGGTCCACCAGGGTGAAGAAAGGTCCACTAGGGTGTAGGAAAGTCCACCAGGGTGTAGGAAGGTCCACCAGGGTGAAGGAAGATCCACTAGGGTGAAGAAGGTCCACTAGAGTGAAGTAAGGTCCACTAGGGTGTAGGAAGGTCCACCAGGGTGAAGGAATGTCCACCAGGGTGAAAGAATGTCCACCAGGGTGTATGAAGGTCCACAAGGGTGAAGGAAGGTCCACCAGGGTGAAGGAAGATCCACCAGGGTGAAGGAAAGTCCACTAGGGTGAATGAAGGTCCACTAGAGTGAAGGAAGGTCCACTAGAGTGAAGGAAGGTCAACTAGGGTAAAGGAAGGTCCACTAGAGTGAAGGAAAGTCCACTAGGGTGAAGGAAGGTCCACTAGAGTGAAGGAAGGTCCACTAGGGTGTAGGAAGGTTCACCTGGGTGAAGGAAGGTCCATCAGGGAGAAGGAAGGTCCACTAGGGTGAAGGAAGGTCCACGAGGGTGTAGGAAGGTCCACCAGGGTGTAGGAAGGTCCACTAGGGTGTAGGAAGGTCCACTAGGGTGAAGGAAGGTCCAAGAGGGTGTAGGAAGGTCCACTAGGGTGTAAGAAGGTTCACCAGGGTGAAGGAAGGTCCACTAGGGTGAAGGAAGGTCCACCAGGGTGAAGGAATGTCCACCAGGGTGTAGGAAGGTCCACCAGGGTGTAGGAAGGTCCACCAGGGTGAAGGAAGGTCTACCAGGGTGAAGGAAGGTCCACCAGAGTGAAGGAAGGTCCACCATGGTGAAGGAAGGTCCACCAGGGTGAAGGAAGGTCCACCAGGGTGAAGGAAGGTCCACCAAGGTGAAGGAAGGTCCACCAGGGTGAAGGAAGGTCCACCAGGGTGAAGGAAGGTCCACCAAGGTGAAGGAAGGTCCACCAGGGTGAAGGAAGGTCCACCAGGGTGAAGGAAGGTCCACCAGGGTGAAGGAAGGTTCACTAGGGTGTAGAAAAGTCCACCAGGGTGTAGGAAGGTCCACCAGGGTGAAGGAAGGTCCACCAGGGTGAAGGAAGGTCCACTAGGGTGAGTGGAGGTCCACTATAGTGAAGGAAGGTCCACTAGGATGTAGGAAGGTCCACCAGGGTGTAGGAAGGTCCACTAGGGTGAAGAAGGTCCACCCGAGTGAAGGAAGGTCCACTAGGGTGAAGAAGGTCCACCAGGGTGAAGGAAGGTCCACTAGGGTGAATGAAGGTTCACTAGAGTGAAGTAAGGTCCACTAGAGTGTAGGAAGGTCCACCAGGGTGAAGGAAGGTCCACCAGGGTGAAGAAAGGTCCACTAGGGTGTATGAAGGTCCACCAGGGTGTAGGAAGGTCCACCAGGGTGAAGGAAGGTCCACTAGGGTGAAGAAGGTCCACCAGGGTGAAGGAAGGTGCACTATGGTGAATGAAGGTCCACTAGAGTGAAGTAAGGTCCACTAGGGTGTAGGAAGGTAGGAAAGTCCACAGGGTGAAGGAAGGTCCACCAGGTGAAGGAAGTCCACCAGGGTGAAGGAAAGTCCACTAGGGTGAAGAAGGTCCATAGAGAAGGAAGGTCCACTAGGTGAAGGAAGGTCACAGGGTAAGGAAGGTCCACAGAGTGAGGAAAGTCCACTAGGGTGAAGGAAGGTCCACAGGTGAAGGAAGGTCCACTAGGGTGTAGAAGGTTCACCGGGTGAAGGAAGGTCCACAGGGGAAGGAAGGTCCACTAGGGTGAAGGAAGGTCCAGAGGGTGAGGAAGGTCCACCAGGGTGTGGAAGGTCCACTAGGTGTAGGAAGGTCCACAGGGTGAAGGAAGGTCCAAAGGGTGAGGAAGGTCCACAGGGTGAAGAAGGTTCACAGGTGAAGGAAGGTCCACTAGGTAAGGAAGGTCCACCAGGGTGAAGGAAGTCCACCAGGGTGAGGAAGGTCCACCAGGGTGAGGAAGGTCCACAGGGTGAAGGAAGGTCACCAGGGTGAAGGAAGGTCCACCAGAGTGAAGGAAGGTCCACCATGGTGAAGGAAGGTCCACCAGGGTGAAGGAAGGTCCACAGGGTGAAGGAAGGTCCACCAAGGTGAAGGAAGGTCCACCAGGGTGAAGGAAGGTCCACAGGTGAAGGAAGGTCCACCAAGGTGAAGGAAGGTCCACAGGGTGAAGGAAGGTCCACCAGGGTGAAGGAAGGTCCACCAGGGTGAAGGAAGGTTCACTAGGGTGAAAAGTCCACCAGGGTAGGAAGGTCCACCAGGTGAAGGAAGGTCCACCAGGGTGAAGGAAGGTCCACTAGGGTGAGGGAGGTCCACTATGTGAAGGAAGGTCCACTAGGTGTAGGAAGGTCCACCAGGGTGTAGGAAGGTCCACTAGGGTGAAGAAGGTCCACGAGTGAAGGAAGGTCCACTAGGGTGAAGAAGGTCCACCAGGTGAAGGAAGGTCCACTAGGGTGAAGAAGGTCACAGGGAGTAAGTCCACTAGGTGTAGGAAGGTCCACCAGGGTGAAGGAAGTCCACCAGGGTGAAGAAAGTCCACTAGGGTGAAGAAGGTCCACCAGGGTAGGAAGGTCCACCAGGGTGAAGGAAGTCCACTGGGAGGTGGGAAGGAAGGTGCACTAGGTGAATGAAGGTCCACTAGAGTGAAGTTCCACTAGGGTGAGGAAGGTCCACCAGGGGAAGGAATGTCCACCAGGGTGAAAGAATGTCCACCAGGGTGTAGGAAGGTCCACAGGGTGAAGGAAGGTCCACCAGGGTGAAGGAAGATCCACCAGGGTGAAGGAAAGCCCAAAGGGGAAAGGGTGAAGGAAGGTCCACTGAGTGAAGAAGGTCAACAGGGTAAAGGAAGGTCCACTAGAGTGAAGGAAAGTCCACTAGGGTGAAGGAAGGTCCACTAGAGTGAAGGAAGGTCCACTAGGGTGTAGGAAGGTTCACCTGGGTGAAGGAAGGTCCATCAGGGAGAAGGAAGGTCCACTAGGGTGAAGGAAGGTCCACGAGGGTGTAGGAAGGTCCACCAGGGTGTAGGAAGGTCCACTAGGGTGAAGGAAGGTCCACAAGGGTGTAGGAAGGTCCACTAGGGTGTAAGAAGGTTCACCAGGGTGAAGGAAGGTCCACCAGGGTGAAGGAAGGTCCAACAGGGTGAAGGAAGGTCCGCCAGGGTGAAGGAAGGTCCACCAGCGTGATGGAACGTCCACTAGGGTGTAGGAAGGTTCACCAGGGTGAAGGAAGGTCCACCAGGGTGAAGGAAGGTCCACCAGGGTGAAGGAAGGTTCACTAGAGTGAAGGAAGGTCAACTAGGGTAAAGGAAGGTCCACTAGAATGAAGGAAGGTCCACTAGGGTGAAGGAAGGTCCACTAGAGTGAAGGAAGGTCCACTAGGGTGAAGGAAGGTCCACCAGGGTGAAGGAAGGTCCACTAGGGTGAAGGAAGGTCCACCAGGGTGTAGGAAGGTCCACTAGGGTGAAGGAAGGTCCACTAGAGTGAAGGAAGGTCCACTAGGGTGTAGGAAGGTTCACCTGGGTGAAGGAAGGTCCATCAGGGAGAAGGAAGGTCCACTAGGGTGAAGGAAGGTCCACGAGGGTGTAGGAAGGTCCACCAGGGTGTAGGAAGGTCCACTAGGGTGTAGGAAGGTCCAATAGGGTGAAGGAAGGTCCACTAGGGTATAGGAAGGTTCACCTTGGTGAAGGAAGGTCCACCAGGGAGAAGGAAGGTCCACTAGGTTGAAGGAAGGTCCACCAGGGTGAAGAAAGGTCCACTAGGGTGAAGGAAGGTCCACCAGGGTGTAGGAAGGTCCACTAGGGTGAAGGAAGGTCCACGAGGGTGTAGGAAGGTCCACTAGGGTGTAGGAAGGTTCACAAGGGTGAAGGAAGGTCCACCAGGGTGAAGGAAGGTCCACCAGGGTGATGGAACGTCCACTAGGGTGTAGGAAGGTTCACCAGGGTGAAGGAAGGTCCACCAGGGTGAAGGAAGGTCCACTAGGGTGAAGGAAGGTCCACCAGGGTGAAGGAAGGTCCACCAGGGTGAAGGAAGGTCCACTAGGGTGAAGGAAGGTCCACCAGGGTGTAGGAAGGTCCACTAGGGTGAAGGAAGGTCCAATAGGGTGTAGGAAGGTCCACTAGGTCCACCAGGGTGAAGGAAGGTCCACCAGGGTGAATTAAGGTCCACTAGGGTGTAGGAAGGTCCACCAGGGTGAAGGAAGGTCCACCAGGGTAAGGAAGGTTCACCTGGTGAAGGAAGGTCCACCAGGGGAAGGAAGGTCCACTAGGTTGAAGGAAGGTCCACCAGGGTGAAGTAAGGTCCACTAGGGTGAAGGAAGGTCCACCAGGGTGTAGGAAGGTCCACTAGAGTGAAGGAAGGTCCATGAGGGTGTAGGAAGGTCCACTAGGGTGAGGAAGGTCCAAGGGTGAAGGAAGGTCCACCAGGGTGAAGGAAGGTCCACCAGGGTGATGGTCCACTAGGGTGTAGGAAGGTCACCAGGGGAAGGAAGGTCCACTAGGGTGAAGGAAGGTCCACAGGGTGAAGAAGGTCCACAGGGTGAAGGAAGGTCCACCAGGGTGTAGGAAGGTCCACTAGAGTGAAGGAAGGTCCATGAGGGTGTAGGAAGGTCCACTAGGGTGTAGGAAGGTTCACCAGGGTGAAGGAAGGTCCACCAGGGTGAAGGAAGGTTCACCAGGGTGATGGAACGTCCACTAGGGTGTAGGAAGGTTCACCAGGGTGAAAGAAGGTCCACCAGGGTGAAGGAAGGTCCACCAGGGTGATGGAACGTCCACTAGGGTGTAGGAAGGTCCAACAGGGTGAAGGAAGGTCCACCATGGTGAAGGAAGGTCCACCAGGGTGAAGGAAGGTCCACAAGGGTGAAGGAAGGTCCACTAGGGTGAAGGAAGGTCCACCAGGGTGTAGGAAGGTCCACTAGCGTGTAGGAAGGTTCACCAGGGTGAAGGAAGGTCCACTAGCGTGTAGGAAGGTCCACTAGCGTGTAGGAAGGTTCACCAGGGTGAAGGAAGGTCCACTAGGGTGTAGGAAGGTCCAACAGGGTGAAGGAAGGTCCACTAGGGTGAAGGAAGGTCCACCAGGGTGAAGTAAGGTCCACCAGGGTGAAGGCAGGTCCACCAGGAAGAAGGAAGGTCCACCAGGGTGAAGGAAGGTCCACCAGGGTGAAGGAAGGTCTAGTTACGTGTGTGTGTGACATATTGTTTGTTGTTAAGCACCTACTGTATGTTGCATCAAGTGCCCGAAATGACTCTGGCATTGACTTATTCGACTGACGTGTGCCTCCAGAGATATGCTCGACACTATGCTCACCCTTAGATCTTTCTCCTTGAGTGATGTCTGTAGCCTCTGTCCCCCCAGTCTATACTCGGTTTCCGGTCTTCTTGCTCTCTCTCCCAGTTTTCATAACCTTACATTTGCTTTGACTGAATTCAAGTAATTCTTTATCGCACCAATCTTGCAGTTTGTCCAAATCCATCTTCATCCTTGTATTCCTCTGTTTTTATTCTCCTCGCTTGCTTTACATCAACATCAACAGAGATACAAGCGTTCGGTTAGTAGCTGGGTTCGGTTAGTAGCTGGGTTCGGTTAGTAGCTGGGTTCGGTTAGTAGCTGGGTTCGGTTAGTAGCTGGGTTCGGTTAGTAGCTGGGTTCGGTTAGTACCGGAAGTGTTGATGCAAATTCTTGTGTGGCTTTGGGAAAAGGTTCGATAATTAGGTGTGTGGGAATAGCTGATAATTAAGACACATGTGCAACAGTCAGGTATCTTTATTCTGAAACGTTTCGCCGAAACAGTAGGCTTCTTCAGTCGAGTACAGAAGAGTTAGCAGAAGCAGTAGAGATGAGAAGTCGATGTAATCAGTTCATCACCCTTGAAGACGTAGCTTTGAGGTGGTCAGTCCCTCAGCCTGTGGAAGTGTTCCATAGTCTGGAACAATGTGAAGTTAAAGCGACGGTGTGGAGACTTATGTACTGTCAAGAGGTGAGGAGCAGCTCACTGGTACAAGAAAGAATATAATCACTGAAAGGAGACCCTCCCCTCTAAAATTCATCCCTTCTCACTTAAAAAAGTTGTTAAAGATGTCCGCTGTACCAAGATACCGTTGTGTTCCAGTGTCCGACTGAGTGGATATGAAAATGGTATACAATACCGACAGGTTGATATCAACCTGTGGGTATGGGAATAGTTATTTTTGAGAAAGACTTGTCTGGTATGGGCCAGTAGGCCTGCTGCAGTGTTCCTCCAATCTTATGTTCTTATACCAGAAACAGTCCTAACACTGACCCTTGCGGCACCCCGCTTGTTACTCTTCCCCAGTATTACATCTCTTCTTGTGCAATTACTGTTTCCTTCATTTCTCAAGATACTTTCTGATGCACTGACATACGTTTTTTTTATATTCCTACTCGCACCTCAAGTGTTCGCCCATCCCTTGTGTGGAATAATATTAAATGCCTTCTTGCAGTCCAAGAATATGCAATCGACCCGGCTCTCTAATGTCTCCTTTTACTTTCTCATTGATTTCTATGACCCCACCTTTCCTCAAGTATTCTACAACTCTGCTGATAAAGTTCTGCATTACCTTGCATGGTGTGTACGTCAGTGATACTGCTCTCTACTACACTAATTCCTGCCTTCATATTTCTTCTTAAATATTGGAACTATATTCACCGCTTTACAGCTCACTGGCGTCTCTCTGGAATCCATTGACCTATTGTACATCTTCTCATATCCCGAGGCCTTTGATGTGTCGACCTCATCAAAAGATTTTCTTTTAGCCTCTTGTCCTGCTGTGTGTATGAGTCTCTGGTGTTGTCCTGCTGTGTGTATGAGTCTCTGGTGTTGTCCTGCTGTGTGTATGAGTCTCTGGTGTTGTCCTGCTGTGTGTATGAGTCTCTGGTGTTGTCCTGCTGTGTGTGTGAGTCTCTGGTGTTGTCCTGGTGTGTGTATGAGTCTCTGGTGTTGTCCTGCTGTGTGTATGAGTCTCTGGTGTTGTCCTGCTGTGTGTATGAGTCTCTGGTGTTGTCCTGCTGTGTGTATGAGTCTCTGGTGTTGTCTTGCTGTGTGTATGAGTCTCTGGTGTTGTCCTGCTGTGTGTATGAGTCTCTGGTGTTGTCCTGCTGTGTGTATGAGTCTCTGGTGTTGTCCTGCTGTGTGTGTGAGTCTCTGGTGTTGTCCTGGTGTGTGTATGAGTCTCTGGTGTTGTCCTGCTGTGTGTATGAGTCTCTGGTGTTGTCCTGCTGTGTGTATGAGTCTCTGGTGTTGTCCTGCTGTGTGTGAGTCTCTGGTGTTGTCCTGCTGTGTGTGAGTCTCTGGTGTTGTCCTGCTGTGTGTGAGTCTCTGGTATTGTCCTGCTGTTTGTGTGAGTCTCTGGTGTTGTCCTGCTGTGTGTGAGTCTCTGGTGTTGTCCTGCTGTGTGTGAGTCTCTGGTGTTGTCCTGCTGTTTGTGTGAGTCTCTGGTGATGTACTGCTGTGTGTATGAGTCTCTGGTGTTGTCCTGCTGTGTGTATGAGTCTCTGGTGTTGCCCTGCTGTGTGTATGAGTCTCTAGTGATGTCCTGCTGTGTATGAGTCTCTGGTGATGTCCTGCTGTGTGTGTGAGTCTCTGGTGTTGTCCTGGTGTGTGTATGAGTCTCTGGTGTTGTCCTGCTGTGTGTATGAGTCTCTGGTGTTGTCCTGCTGTGTGTATGAGTCTCTGGTGTTGTCCTGCTGTGTGTGAGTCTCTGGTGTTGTCCTGCTGTGTGTGAGTCTCTGGTGTTGTCCTGCTGTGTGTGAGTCTCTGGTGTTGTCCTGCTGTTTGTGTGAGTCTCTGGTGTTGTCCTGCTGTGTGTGAGTCTCTGGTGTTGTCCTGCTGTGTGTGAGTCTCTGGTGTTGTCCTGCTGTTTGTGTGAGTCTCTGGTGATGTACTGCTGTGTGTATGAGTCTCTGGTGCTGTCCTGCTGTGTGTATGAGTCTCTGGTGTTGTCCTGCTGTGTGTATGAGTCTCTGGTGATGTCCTGCTGTGTATGAGTCTCTGGTGTTGTCTTGCTGTGTGTATGAGTCTCTGGTGTTGTCCTGCTGTGTGTATGAGTCTCTGGTGTTGTCTTGCTGTGTGTATGAGTCTCTGGTGTTGTCCTGCTGTGTGTATGAGTCTCTGGTGTTGTCCTGCTGTGTGTATGAGTCTCTGGTGTTGTCTTGCTGTGTGTATGAGTCTCTGGTGTTGTCCTGCTGTGTGTATGAGTCTCTTGTGTTGTCTTGCTGTGTGTATGAGTCTCTGGTGTTGTCCTGCTGTGTGTATGAGTCTCTGGTGTTGTCCTGCTGTGTGTATGAGTCTCTGGTGTTGTCCTGCTGTGTGTGTGAGTCTCTTGTGCTGTCTTGCTGTGTGTATGAGTCTCTGGTGTTGTCCTGCTGTGTGTATGAGTCTCTGGTGTTGTCCTGCTGTGTGTGTGAGTCTCTGGTGTTGTCCTGCTGTGTGTATGAGTCTCTGGTGTTGTCCTGCTGTGTGTATGAGTCTCTGGTGTTGTCCTGCTGTGTGTGTGAGTCTCTTGTGTTGTCTTGCTGTGTGTGTGAGTCTCTGGTGTTGTCCTGCTGTGTGTATGAGTCTCTGGTGTTGTCCTGCTGTGTGTATGAGTCTCTGGTGTTGTCTTGCTGTGTGTATGAGTCTCTGGTGTTGTCTTGCTGTGTGTATGAGTCTCTGGTGTTGTCCTGCTGTGTGTATGAGTCTCTGGTGTTGTCCTGCTGTGTGTATGAGTCTCTGCTGTTGTCCTGCTGTGTGTGTGAGTCTCTGGTGTTGTCCTGGTGTGTGTGAGTCTCTGGTGTTGTCCTGGTGTGTGTGAGTCTCTGGTGTTGTCCTGGTGTGTGTGAGTCTCTGGTGTTGTCCTGGTGTGTGTGAGTCTCTGGTGTTGTCCTGGTGTGTGAGTCTCTGGTGTTGTCCTGGGTGTGTGAGTCTCTGGTGTTGTCCTGGTGTGTGTGAGTCTCTGGTGTTGTCCTGGTGTGTGTGTGAGTCTCTGGTGTTGTCCTGGTGTGTGTGAGTCTCTGGTGTTGTCCTGGTGTGTGTGTGAGTCTCTGGTGTTGTCCTGGTGTGTGAGTCTCTGGTGTTGTCCTGGTGTGTGTGAGTCTCTGGTGTTGTCCTGGTGTGTGTGAGTCTCTGGTGTTGTCCTGGTGTGTGTGAGTCTCTGGTGTTGTCCTGGTGTGTGTGAGTCTCTGGTGTTGTCCTGGTGTGTGTGTGAGTCTCTGGTGTTGTCCTGGTGTGTGAGTCTCTGGTGTTGTCCTGCTGTGTGTGTGAGTCTCTGGTGTTGTCCTGGTGTGTGTGAGTCTCTGGTGTTGTCCTGGTGTGTGTGAGTCTCTGGTGTTGTCCTGGTGTGTGTGAGTCTCTGGTGTTGTCCTGGTGTGTGTGAGTCTCTGGTGTTGTGTCCAGTGAGAACATTTCATCTACATCTTTTGATCAATATCTCGCAGACTTCCTTGTACCTCATAAGTTCCTCTTCCAGTGTTTCTAAGTCGTCTTTGTTATGGTATACTCACCTAATTGTGGTTACAGGGGTCGATTCATAGCTCCTGGCCCCGGCTCTTCGCTGGGCGCTACTAGGTCCACTCTCTTCCTGCTCTATCATACCTCTTCTCAAAGCTATGTATGGATCTTTCCTCCACTACGTCACTTTTCACACTATTCCACTTCCTGACTACTCTATGACTGAAGAAATACTTCCTAACATTCCTGAGAATCGTCTGAGTTTTCAGCTTCCTTATTGGTGTGTCTCATCTCTGAAACATCCTGTCCCTGTCCACCTTGTCAATTCTTCTCGGTATTATATATATCGTTATTATGTGTCCCATCCCTCCTGTCCTCCAGTGTCGTCAGGTCGATTTCCCTTAACCTCTCCTCGTAGGACATACCCTCAGATCCGGGACTAGCCTTGTTGCAAACCTTTGCAATTTCTCTAATTTCTTGACGTGTTTGACCAGGTGTGGGTTCCATACTGGTGCTGCATATCCCAATATGGATCTGACGTGCACGGTGTACAGTGTCTTTAATGACTCCTTACTGAGATGTCGGAACTCTATTCTTAGGTTTGCTAGGCGCCCGTATGCTGCAGCAGTTATTTGTTGATGTGAGCCTCATGAGATGTGTCTGGTATGATGCTCACCCCAAGATCCTTTTCCTTAAGAGAGTTTTGCAGCCTCTGACCTCTTAGGCTGTACTCCGTCTGCGGTCTTCAAAATAGAATCCCTAAACTTCATGATTATGCACTTGGTGGGGTTAAACTCCAGGAGTCATTTATTGGAGCAGGCTTCCAGGCTCTCCAGATCCCCTTGTCGGGTATTCCCTGATCAATTGCAGTACTTTCCCTACCATTCCTGCCTCTAGCTTTTCAACTAGTCTCTTGTGTGGTACTGTGTCAAAAGTCTTCTTACAGTCCAAGAAGATGCAATCTACCCATCCTCTCTCTCCTGTCTTACTTCTGTTACCTTATCGTAGAACTCCAGTAGGTTTGTGCTGTGTGTTGGGGTGTGTGTGTGTGTGTGTGTGTGTATGTGTGTGTGTGTGTGTGTGTGTGTGTGTGTACTCACCTAGTTGTACTCACCTAGTTGTGGTTGCAGGGGTCGAGTCATAGCTCCTGGCCCCACCTCTTCACTGGCCGTTATTGGGTCACTCTCCCTGCGCCATGAGCTTTATCATACCTCTTCTTAAAGCTATGTATGGAGCAATATTTTCCAGCTAAGTCACCAAGTGTATGTACAGTGGTATAAAGTGTGGTGGACCTGTATTTTTGGGGCCCATGAAGCTTGAACTGTTATGGGGGCCCCTTCGTAAACCCTTCTCACACAGTAGACACAAAATTTTTAAACAATATGGACTAAAGTCGCTTCTGGGGCTCCTCCGGGATTAGGGGCCCGCCCCTATGTGCAGCTGTGACCAGTGACACCAAAAAACGCGATCATGTGTTTAGGTGGTGAGACATGAAGCTGCCAGTTTCCACTCATTCTTCTGCTTTAATGTAGTTTCTCAGAAGTTTCTAAGACATTCTCTTATATTTTTAAGCATAATCCAGCAGTCGTGAATGTTTTCAACTCATCGGTGAGGCTGGTGGACTCAGGTGTAATGTGCTAGACAACGTCTGAGGGAAAATTTTCAAGACATTTCTGCAGTTAGTTTGTTTTTATGTTCCCAAGCAGAGTAGCTTATGTCTTGGATGAAGATGATAGTGTTATCTTAGGTCTACTGCCTCTTGTCAACCTGTGGTCACCTTGTAGTTGCCTTCTAAGACATACCTGAGTCTACCTGAGGGTACTCCGGGGATCAACGCCCCAGCGTTGAGTTATAATCCACTCCACTCTTGAAAACTGTTCTGGCGATACCGACAACATGTGAACAACACACTTATGTACACTTCCAGGCATTTATAAGAAGAAACGTTTCGCCCCTCGTGGTGAAACGTCTCCTCTGATTAATGTCCTGAACTGTACTTAAGTGATTTTAAACAGACTTCAGTGCCGCTGTCAGTGGTTTCCTGCTAGAGTGATGCTGAGCTCAGCATCACTCCAGCGTAACGCAGTGTTTTCCCTGCTAAAGTGATGCTGAGCTCAGCATAACTCTAGCATAACGCAGTGTTTTCCCTCCTAGAGTGATGCTGAGTTCAGTATAACTCTAGCATAACGCTGAGCTCAACACACATGATCAGGAGGTCATGCTGTCGCTCATCCTGACAGCGTATACCTCAGGTCTTGGCAGACCTGTTTGATACTCCAGTGTTTTGTTGCTAAAACTTTAGACTCGTTAAACTTGACAAGAGATGAGTGATTATATCTGCTAGCATGAGTGAGTCACAGTGTGAATGTTAGTGTGAGTGAGTCACAGTGTGAATGTTAATGTTAGTGAGTCACAGTGTGAATGTTAGTGTGAGTGAGTCACAGTGTGAATGTTAGTGTGAGTGACTCACAGTGTGAATGTTAGTGTTAGTGAGTCACAGTGTGAATGTTAGTGTTAGTGAGTCACAGTGTGAATGTTAGTGTGAGTGAGTCACAGTGTGAATGTTAGTGTGAGTGAGTCACAGTGTGAATGTTAGTGTTAGTGAGTCACAGTGTGAATGTTAGTGTGAGTGAGTCACAGTGTGAATGTTAGTTGAGTGATCACAGTGTGAATGTTAGTGTTAGTGAGTCACAGTGTGAATGTTAGTGTGAGTGAGTCACAGTGTGAATGTTAGTGTGAGTGACTCACAGTGTGAATGTTAGTGTGAGTGAGTCACAGTGTGAATGTTAGTGTGAGTGAGTCACAGTGTGAATGTTAGTGTGAGTGACTCACAGTGTGAATGTTAGTGTGAGTGACTCACAGTGTGAATGTTAGTGTGAGTGACTCACAGTGTGAATGTTAGTGTGAGTGACACACAGTGTGACTGTTAGTGTGAGTGACTCACAGTGTGAATGTTAGTGTGAGTGACACACAGTGTGAATGTTAGTTTGAGTGACACACAGTGTGAATGTTAGTGTGAGTGACACAGTGTGAATGTTAGTGTGAGTGACCACAGTGTGAATGTTACTGTGAGTGAGCACAGTGTGAATGTTAGTGAGTGACTCACAGTGTGAATGTTATGTGAGTGACCACAGTGTTAATGTTAGTGAGTGACTCACAGTGTGAATGTTAGTAGTGAGTGATACACAGTGTGAATGTTAGTGCTAGTGGACATTTTCACAGTGTGAATGTTAGTGAGTGACACACAGTGTGACTGTTAGTGAGTGACACAGTGTGAATGTTATGTGAGTGACACACAGTGTGAATGTTAGTTTGAGTGACCACAGTGTGAATGTTAGTGAGTGACACACAGTGTGAATGTAGTGTGAGTGACTACACAGTGTGAATGTTAGTGTGAGTGACTCACAGTGTGAATGTTTGTTAGACACACAGTGTGACTGTTAGTGGAGTGACCACAATGTGAATGTTAGTGAGTGACCACAGTGTGAATGTTAGTGTGAGTGACACAGTGTGAATGTTAGTTGAGTGACACACAGTGTGATGTTAGTGTGAGTGACACACAGTGTGAATGTTAGTGTGAGTCACAGTGTAAATTGTTAGTGAGTGACCACAGGGGAATGTTAGTGAGGACACAGTGTGAATGTTAGTGTGAGTGACTCACAGTGTGAATGTTAGTGAGTGACTCACAGTGTGAATGTTAGTGTGAGTGACTCACAGTGTGAATGTTAGTGAGTGACTCACAGTGTGAATGTTAGTGAGTGACTCACAGTGTGAATGTTAGTGTGAGTGACTCACAGTGTGAATGTTAGGGGAGTGACACAGTGTGAATGTTAGTGAGTGACTACAGTGTGAATGTTAGTGAGTGATCACAATGTGAATGTTAGTGTGAGGATCACAGTGTGAATTTAGTGAGTGACTACAGTGTGAATGTTAGTGAGGATCACAGTGTGAATGTTAGTGTAGTGACTCACAGTGTAATGTTAGTGTGAGTGACTCACAGTGTGAATGTTAGTGTGAGTGACACACAGTGAATGTTATGTGAGTGACAAAAGTGAATGTTAGTTTGAGTGGACTCACAGTGTGAATGTTAGTGAGTGACACACAGTGTGAATGTTAGTGTGAGTGACTCACAGTGTGAATGTTAGTGTGAGTGACACACAGTGTGAATGTTAGTGTGAGTGACACACAGTGTGAATGTTAGTGTGAGTGACACACAGTGTGACTGTTAGTGTGAGTGACACACAGTGTGAATGTTAGTGTGAGTGACACACAGTGTGAATGTTATTTGAGTGACCACAGTGTGAATGTTAGTGTGAGTGACACACAGTGTGAATGTTAGTGTGAGTGACACAGTGTGAATGTTAGTGTGAGTGACACAGTGTGAATGTTAGTGTGAGTGACACAGTGTGAATGTTAGTGTGAGTGACACAGTGTGAATGTTAGTGTGAGTGACACACAGTGTGAATGTTAGTGTGAGTGACACACAGTGTGAATGTTAGTGTGAGTGACACACAGTGTGAATGTTAGTGTGAGTGACACACAGTGTGAATGTTAGTGTGAGTGACACACAGTGTGAATGTTAGTGTGAGTGACACAGTGGAATTTAGGGTGACACAGTGTGAATGTTAGTGTAGTGACACACAGTGTGAATGTTAGTGTGAGTGAACACAGTGTGAATGTTAGTGTGAGTGACACACAGTGTGAATGTTAGTGTGAGTGACACACAGTGTGAATGTTAGTGTGAGTGACACAGTGTGAATGTTAGTGTGAGTGACACACAGTGTGAATGTTAGTGTGAGTGACACAGAGTGAATGTTAGTGTGAGTGACACACAGTGTGAATGTTAGTGTAGTGACACACAGGTGAATGTTAGTTGAGTGACACACAGTGTGAATGTTACTGACTGACACACAGGTGAATGTCACCTGACTGACACACAGGTGAATGTCACCATGACTGACACACAGGTGTGAATGTTACCATGACTGACACACAGGTGTGAATGTCACCATGACTGACACACGGGTGTGAATGTCACCATGACTGACACACAGTGTGAACGTCACCATGACTGACACACAGGTGTGAATGTCACCATGACTGACACACAGGTGAATGTCACCATGACTGACACACAGGTGTGAATGTCACCATGACTGACACACAGGTGTGAATGTCACCATGACTGACACACGGGTGTGAATGTCACCATGACTGACACACGGTGTGAATGTACCATGACTGACACACAGGTGTGAATGTCACCATGACTGACACACAGAGTGAATGTCACCATGACTGACACACAGTGTGAATGTCACCATGACTGACACACAGGTGTGAATGTCACCATGACTGACACACAGGAGTGAATGTCACCATGACTGACACACAGAGTGAATGTCACCATGACTGACACACAGGGTGAATGTCACCATGACTGACACACAGAGTGAATGTCACCATGACTGACACAGGGTGAATGTCAATGACTGACACACAGGAGTGAATGTCACCATGACTGACACACAGGGTGAATGTCACCATGACTGACACACAGGGTGAATGTCACCATGATTGACACACAGGAGTGAATGTCACCATGACTGACACACAGGAGTGAATGTCACCATGACTGACACACAGGTGTGAACGTCATTATGACTGACACACAGGAGTGAATGTCACCATGACTGACACACAGGAGTGAATGTCACCATGACTGACACACAGGAGTGAATGTCACCATGACTGACACACAGGAGTGAATGTCACCATGACTGACACACAGGAGTGAATGTCACCATGACTGACACACAGGTGTGAACGTCACCATGACTGACACACAGGAGTGAATGTCACCATGACTGACACACAGGAGTGAATGTCACCATGACTGACACACAGGAGTGAATGTCACCATGACTGACACACAGGAGTGAACGTCACCATGACTGACACACAGGAGTGAATGTCACCATGACTGACACACAGGTGTGAACGTCACCATGACTGACACACAGGAGTGAATGTCACCATGACTGACACACAGGAGTGAATGTCACCATGACTGACACACAGTAGTGAATGTCACCATGACTGACACACAGGTGTGAACGTCACCATGACTGACACACAGGAGTGAATGTCACCATGACTGACACACAGGTGTGAACGTCACCATGACTGACACACAGGAGTGAATGTCACCATGACTGACACACAGGAGTGAACGTCACCATGACTGACACACAGGAGTGAACGTCACACTGCTCCAGCCTGGTGCGCGGCCCAAGAGCCTAAATATAACTTCCTGGAGTTGTTTTGTTCAGGAAAATTAAAAACGCGAAGCGCGAGAGCAGTTCGCGGAGCAGCAAATTTGAAGTCCGCGAAATGTTTATCTTCTTCACTTTAGAAATGTTCTTAATATCATTCTTAATTATGTTTTCTGTAGACTGATGGAAGGTGAGAGGGAGAGGCAGGAGGCAATGTGAGAGGGAGAAGCAGGAGGCAATGTGAGAGGGAGAGGTAGGAGGCAATGTGAGAGGGAGAAGCAGGAGGTAATGTGAGAGGGAGAGGCAGGAGGTAATGTGAGAGGGAGAGGCATGAGGTAATGTGAGAGGGAGAGGCAGGAGGAAATGTGAGAGGGAGAGGCAGGAGGCAATGTGAGAGGAAGAGGCAGGAGGTAATGTGAGAGGGAGAGGCAGGAGGTAATAAGAGAAGGAGAGGTAGGAGGTAATGTGAGAGGGAGAGGCAGGAGGTAATGAGAGAAGGAGAGGTAGGAGGTAATGTGAGAGGGAGAG
Source organism: Cherax destructor (assembly GCA_009830355.1). Taxonomy (NCBI): domain Eukaryota; kingdom Metazoa; phylum Arthropoda; class Malacostraca; order Decapoda; family Parastacidae; genus Cherax; species Cherax destructor. Next base: position 47,979 of record WNWK01008338.1, on the reverse strand, counting down.
GCAGGAGGCAAGGTGAGAGGGAGAGGCAGTAAGTAATGAGAGAGGGAGAGGCAGTAGGTACTGTGAGAGTGAGAGGCAGTAAGTAATGAGAGAGGGAGAGGCAGTAGGTAATGTGAGAGGGAGAGGCAGTAGGTAATGTGAGAGGGAGAGGCAGGAGGTAATGTGACAGGGAGAGGCAGGAGGCAATGTGAGAGGGAGAGGCAGGAGGTAATGTGAGACGGAGAGGCAGGAGGTAATGAGAGAAGGAGAGGCAGGAGGTAAAAAGAGAGAGAGAGGCAGGAGGTAATGTGAGAGGGAGAGGCAGTAAGTAATGAGAGAGGGAGAGGCAGGAGGTAATGTGAGAGGGAGAGGCAGTAGGTAATGAGAGAGGGAGAGGCAGGAGGTAATGTGAGAGGGAGAGGCAGGAGGTAATGTGAGAGGAAGAGGCAGGAGGTAATGTGAGAGTGAGAGGCAGGAGGTTATGTAAGAGTGAGAGGCAGGATGTTATGGTAGTGGGAGAGGCAGGAAGTAATGTGAGAGGGAGAGGCAGTAGGTAATGGTAGTGGGATAGGCAGGAAGTAATGTGAGAGGGAGAGGCAGGAGGTAATTGTAGTGGGAGAGGCAGGAGGTAATAAGAACATAAGAATGAAGGAACACTTCAGAATGCCTACTGGCCCATACAAGGCAAGTCCTTATCCAAACCACCACTACCCGAAGCTACCCAAGAATTTACTCTCTTACCCACGACACCAATCAAACCCAGCCCCTCCCACTCATATATTTGTCCAATCTCTTTTTAAAGCCACCCAAGGTCCTAGCCTCTATCACCCTACTCGGAAGATTGTTCCACGCATCTACAACTCTGTTCGAAAACCAGTACTTAACATAAGAACATAAATCTAAATTTATCTAACTTATATCCATTATTTCTGGTTCTTACTTGGTTCAACATCCTCAGTACTTTATTAATATTTCCTTTGTTTATGCCCATCATCCACTTATACACCTCGATGATATCTCCCCTCATTCTACGTCTCTCCAGAGAGTGGAGATTCAAAGCTCTAAGTCTATCTTCATACGGGAGATTCCTATGGTGTATAAATATACCTAGTTGGACAAATCTTGTTGTAGCCAGCTGGTCCAGTGGCTAGCGCGTTGGTCTGGAGTTTTATGACTGGTCGTGGGTTCTATCTCCCCCCGTGGTGTGGTTTGTTTGCAATCGTGTCATTACGATTTAGTGAGTAAGGAGACCAAAACTGAGCGGCATAATCCAAATGAGGTCTCACTAGTGATGTATAGAGTTGTAAAATAACTTTTGGACTTCTGTTGCTTATACTTCTTGAAATAAATCCTAGTAATCTGTTAGCCTTATTGCGCGCACTTAGGCACTGTTGTCTTGGCTTTAGATTCCTGCTTACCATGACTCCCAAGTCTTTTTCACATTCTGTATGATCAAGCTCTACTTCACCTAGTTTATAACTTCGAGGGATATTTTCATTACCAACGACTAGCACCTTACACTTGTCCACATTGAACTTCATCTGCCACATTTCAGACCAAGGCATTAATTTGTTCAAATCCTCCTGGAGTTCACTGGTATCCTCATCAGAATGAATCATACGGCCTATTTTTGTATCATCAGCAAATTTGCTCATGTCACTTGTAATTCTTTCATCAAGGTCATTTATGTAAATTATGAACAACAATGGGCCTAAAACTGATCCTTGTGGAACGCCACTAGTGACTAATCCCCATTCAAATTTGACCCCATTAATGGAAACTCTCTGCTTTCTATTGGTAAGCCATGCCTCTATCCATGCTAGAACTTTACCTCCTATACCATGAGCTGCCACCTTTCTTAAGTCTCTTGTGAGGTACTCTATCGAAGGCCTTACTGAAATCCAAGTAAACTATATCATATTCTTTATCACTCTCTACTGCCTCAAATGTTTTATTGAAAAACCTCAGTAAATTTGTCAGGCAGGAATGACCTCTCGTGAACCCATGCTGAGATTCATTAATCAAATTATGTTCTTCAAGGTGACTTCTAATAATATAAGCTATAATTGATTCTAATTAATTTGCCTACTATAGACGTTAGGCTTATTGGACGGTAATTTGATGGAATTGACTTATCCCCTGATTTGAATATAGGAACTACATTAGCTATCTTCCACATCTCTGGCACAATACCAGTTAGGATGGACGTATTAAACACATTCGTTAATGGCTGACTAAGTTCCATCTTGCATTCTTTAAGTACCCTGGAAAACAACTCGTCGGGTCCCGGGGACTTATTTTGCTTCAGTTTATCTATCTGTTTGATAACCATGTCCCTCGTGACAGTAATATTAGTTAACTTGAATTCTTCAGGAACTGAATAATTGTTAATTTCTGGAATCTCATTTACGTATTCCTGTGTAAAGTCTGACAAAAAATATTCATTAAATAGAGAACACATTTCCAGTTCGTTATACGTCAGCTGTCCATTCCCAATTTCCAGAGGTCCTACTTTTTCCCTCACCTTCGTCCTGTACACTTGAAAAAAAAAACTTTTGGATTAGACTTTGATTCATTAGCAACTCTAGTTTCATAGTCACGTTTAGCCTTTCCCCTTTTCTCCCCTAATAGATGTTTTAGCCTCCTGTTAACCCTTTTGAGATCGTTATTATTTTATCTATTTTCTCTCTGGGTAATATATATACTCTGAGCACGTTGTACATTATTAAGAAAAAAATTGTAAACGCAGATCCCTTCGTAATCGGGAGTATGATCATCGTCAATAAAATAATTAGCTAGATTACCCCAATCGAGATTAGACAGGTGTTCCCTAAGTCCAATATAATCGGCAGAACGAAAATCGGGGACTTTTATCGTATTATCCTTAATATCGTACTCACAGGTAATATTAAAAGTAATGGATTTGTGATCACTAGCTCCAAGCTCTTCAGTGATCTCCAGATTATTTACGAGGATTTCTTTATTTGACAAGACTAGGTCGAGCAAATTATTACCTCTGGTAGGCTCTGTTACACACTGCTTCAGAAAACAGTCCTGAACTACTTCCATAAAGTCACTGGACTCCAGATTACCGGTCAAAGAAGTCCAGTCAATTTGACTAAAGTTAAAATCCCCTACTATCACTACGTTATTGTGTCTAGAAGCCCTAACAATTTCGTCCCAAAGAGGTCTCCCTCTATCGTGATCCAAGCCTGGAGGTCGGTATATTACACCCAGAGAGAGAGAGGCAGGAGGTGATGGTACTGGGAGAGGCAGGAGGTAATGGTAGAGAGAGAGAGAGAGAGAGGGCAGGAGGTAATAGTAGAGAGAGAGAGAGAGGCAGGAGGTAATGGTAGAGAGAGAGAGAGAGATAGAGATGGGCAGGACGTAATGGTAGTATGAGAGGCTTGACAGAGTAGAGAACTAAGCAGGATGTCTCATCTCTCGCCTGGACCCATCCTGGATAGATCTGTCATTTCAGCAGAGCCTTCAACACAGGAGGGATGTGGGTGGCCTTACTGTTATGTACAAGACCACATTGTCAAAGTACCACACTTCACTCCACTTCGAGGACAGCGAGGAGCAAGCTTCTATACCACAAGACGGGCAGCCAGCAGCAACTTCACTCTGGCTGTACCCTTCTCCAGAACAGCACTTCATCAGAGATCATTTATCCCCAGGATGACTCGAGTCTGGTACACATTCGTACACCATTATGATGTCTACAAGATAAAGTCAGTTGATCAAATGAAAATGCTGCCCACAGATGGCTCCAACTTCATCCTGTCCCCTACTTGTATGTTTCATAACAATAAAAAAAGTTCAAATGAGCTGATGTAGGTAACAGCTCTTAGCTTGTCAATCAAGTTAGGAACCCTTAACTTGTAAAAAGCTTGTCAATAAAGCTAGGGATCCTTAACCTAACCTTGTCAAACCCTGTGTAAAAAAAAGTAATGGTAGAGAGAGAGAGAGAGGCAGGATGTAATGGTAGTGGGAGAGGCAGGATAGTAATGGTAGTGGGAGAGGCAGGATGTAATGGTAGTGGGAGAGGCAGGATATAATGGTAGTGGGAGAGGCGTGTATGCACAAGTGTACACTGTAGTGTAGTAACAGAGAACAACTGAACATGTAACTCAGCACATTACTAGCACTTGTTATACTACATCACAATTAACACTGAAGTACTTCACAAGTCTGTCAACACTGGTGATGAGCACTGTGTCTGTGAGACGTTCAACCACTGTGTCTGTGAGACGTTCAACCACTGTGTCTGTGAGACGCTCAACCACTGTGTCTGTGAGACGTTCAACCACTGTGACTGTGAGACGTTCAACCACTGTGACTGTGAGACGTTCAACCACTGTGTCTGTGAGACGTTCAACCACTGTGTCTGTGAGACGCTCAACCACTGTGACTGTGAGACGTTCAACCACTGTGTCTGTGAGACGCTCAACCACTGTGACTGTGAGACGTTCAACCACTGTGACTGTGAGACGCTCAACCACTGTGTCTGTGAGACGTTCAACCACTGTGCTGTGAGACGTCAACCACGTAGCTGTGAGACGTCAACCACTGTGTCTGTGAGACGTCAACCACTGTGTCTGTGAGACGTTCAACCACTGTGACTGTGAGACGTTCAACCACTGTGACTGTGAGACGTTCAACCACTGTGTCTGTGAGACGTTCAACCACTGTGACTGTGAGACGTTCAACCACTGTGTCTGTGAGACGTTCAACCACTGTGTCTGTGAGACGTTCAACCACTGTGACTGTGAGACGCTCAACCACTGTGTCTGTGAGACGCTCAACCACTGTGTCTGTGAGACGTTCAACCACTGTGACTGTGAGACGTTCAACCACTGTGACTGTGAGACGTTCAACCACTGTGTCTGTGAGACGTTCAACCACTGTGACTGTGAGACGTTCAACCACTGTGACTGTGAGACGCTCAACCACTGTGACTGTGAGACGTTCAACCACTGTGACTGTGAGACGTTCAACCACTGTGTCTGTGAGACGCTCAACCACTGTGTCTGTGAGACGTTCAACCACTGTGTCTGTGAGACGCTCAACCACTGTGATCGTGAGACGTTCAACCACTGTGCTGTGAGACGTCAACCACTGTGACTGTGAGACGTTCAACCACTGTGACTGTGAGACGTTCAACCACTGTGTTGTGAGACGTTCAACCACTGTGCTGTGAGACGTTCAACCACTGTGCTGTGAGACGCTCAACCACTGTGACTGTGAGACGTCAACCACTGTGACTGTGAGACGCTCAACCACTGTGTCTGTGAGACGTCAACCACTGTACTGTGAGACGTTCAACCACTGTACTGTGAGACGTTCAACCACTGTGACTGTGAGACGTTCAACCACTGTGTCTGTGAGACGTCAACCACTTGTCGTGAGACGTTCAACCACTGTGACTGTGAGACGTCAACCACTGTGACTGTGAGACGTTCAACCACTGTGACTGTGAGACGTTCAACCACTGTGCTGTGAGACGTTCAACCACTGTAGTAAACTGTGAAGACGTCAACCACTGTGACTGGAGACGTTCAACCACTGTGACTGTAGAGTCAACCACTGTGCTGTGAGACGTCAACCACTGTGACGTAATGACGTTCAACCACTGTGACTAGACGTTCAACCACTGTGACTGTGAGACGTTCAACCACTGTGCTGTGAGACGTTCAACCACTGTGTACTGTGAGACGTTCAACCACTGTAGTAAGGTCAACCACTGTGACTGTGAGACGTCAACCACTGTACTTGAGACGTCAACCACTGTGCTGTGAGCTAACACTAAGACACGTACTAGAACCACTGTGTATGATGAGACGTTCAACACTGTGACTGGAGACTTCAACCACTGTACTGTGAAGCAACCACTGTGTCTGTAGACGTTCAACCACTTTGACTGTGAGACGTTCAACCACTGTGTGTGAGACGTTCAACCACTGTGACGTGAGACGTCAACCACTGTGTCTGTGAGACGTCAACCACTAGAACTGTAGACGTTCAACACTGTGACTGGAACGTCAACCACTGTGATGTGAGACGTCAAACTGGCTGAGACGCTAACCACTGTGTCTGGAACGTTCAACCACTGTGACTGTGAGACGTTCAACCACTGTGACTGTGGACGTTCAACCACTGTGCTGAGACGTCAACCACTGTGTCTGTGAGACGCTCAACCACTGTGAGACAATGTGGAACGTCAACCACTGTGACTGTGAGACGTCAACCACTGTGATCAGTGAGACGTTCAACCACTAACTGTAGTGTGACGCTATCAGACACTAGAAGACAATGTGAGTACTGTAACAACAAACACTGATGAAGATAGACTGTAGAACACTAGAAGACAATGTATAGAAGTTCAACAACAACTGATGTACTGAAGAACGATAACAACACTAGAAGACAAGTGGATACTAGGAACAACAACAACACTAGTAGTAAGGTGGATCTAGCTAGAACACTAGAAGACAAGTGGATACTAGGAACAACAACAACACTAGTAGTAAGTGAGATGCTAGCTAGAACACTAGAAGACAAGTGGATACTAGGAACAACAACAACACTAGTAGTAAGATAGATGCTAGCTAGAACACTAGAAGACAAGTGGATACTAGGAACAACAAAACACTAGTAGTAAGATCGGATGCTAGCTAGAACACTAGAAGACAAGTGATACTAGGAACAACAACACACTAGTAGTAAGATGGATGCTAGCTAGAACACTAGAGACAAGTGGATACTAGGAACAACAACAACACTAGTAGTATGTGATGCTAGCTAGAACACTAGAAGACAAGTGGATACTAGGAACAACAACAACACTAGTAGTAAGATAGATGCTAGCTAGAACACTAGAAGACAAGTGGATACTAGGAACAACAACAACACTAGTAGTAAGATGGATGCTAGCTAGAACACTAGAAGACAAGTGGATACTAGGAACAACAACAACACTAGTAGTAAGATGGATGCTAGCTAGAACACTAGAAGACAAGTGGATACTAGGAACAACAACAACACTAGTAGTAAGATGGATGCTAGCTAGAACACTAGAAGACAAGTGGATACTAGGAACAACAACAACACTAGTAGTAAGATGGATGCTAGCTAGAACACTAGAAGACAAGTGGATACTAGGAACAACAACAACACTAGTAGTAAGATGGATGCTAGCTAGAACACTAGAAGACAAGTGGATACTAGGAACAACAACAACACTAGTAGTAAGATAGATGCTAGCTAGAACACTAGAAGACAAGTGGATACTAGGAACAACAACAACACTAGTAGTAAGATGGATGCTAGCTAGAACACTAGAAGACAAGTGGATACTAGGAACAACAAAATATGAAAGGAATGTCAGAACACAACTAGTAGAAGAGATGCTGAACACTAGAAAATGGATCTGAACAACAAACCATATAAGTGATCTAGGAACATAACAAGTGGATTAGGAACAAACACTAGAGAAGTGATCTAGTGACAAGAAAATGGAACAGAACAACACTAGTAGAGAGATCTACTGACAAAACAAGTGGAATGAACACAACACTAGAGAGTATGACAATAGATGGATCGAACACAAAACAGTAAACAAAACACTAGAAGTGGATACAGAACAAAAATAAAGAGAGAACACAGAAACATGACGAACAACACATAGTAGAGTGATACAGAACATGAACAGAACAAAACACTAGTAAGTGATTACAGACATGAAGAAGTGGATCTGAACAACAACACAGTAGAGAGATGCAACACAGAAGACAAGTGATACTAGAACAACAACCTTGTAAGTGATCTAGAACGAAGAAAGTGGATACTGAACAAAACACTAGTAGAGTGTCTAGACACAGAACAAGAATAGAAAAAAAAACTGAGATGTACTAGAACACAAACAGTGAATGACACAACACTAGAGAAGAGATGCAAACACTAGAAAGTGGATGCAACAAACACTAAGAAGTGGATCTAGAAACAGAAGACAAGAACTAGAACAACAACAAACAGAGAAATGATACTAAACAAAGTGTCTAGAACAAAAAATATAGAAAATAGTGAACACTAGAACATAGATAGAAAATGAACTAGAAAACAAAGAATGTACTAGAAACAACAGGAAAAAAAACATAGAAGACATGATACAAAGAAAAAGTACTAGGAAAAAACATAGTAGTAAGAGACAGTGACAAAAACGGATACTAGAACAACAAAACAAGTAGAGATGACTAGCAGAACACTAGAAGACAAGTGGATACTAGGAACAACAAAACACTAGTAGAAGATGATCTAGCTAGAACACTAGAAACAAGTGGATACTAGGAACAACAACAACACTAGTAGTAGTAGGATGCTAGCTAGAACACTAGAAGACAAGTGGATACTAGGAAACAACAACACATAGTAGTAGCTAGAACTGGACAAGTGGATACTAGGAACAACAAAACATAGTATAAGAAGACACAACACTAGAAGACAAGTGGTACTAGAACACAACACAAGTAGTAATGGATCACTAGAACACTAAGACAAGGATACTAGAACACAAAACATAGTAGTAAGAAGAGACAGAACACTAGAAGAAAGGATCTAGAACACAAAACAAGTGTAAGGATCAACAAACACTAGAAGAAAGTGGATACTAGAACAACAAAACATAGATAAGAACACTAGAACACTAGACAAGTATACTAGAAAACAACAAACATAGTAATGATGCAGCAACACTAGAAGAAAGTGGATACTAGAAAACAAAAATAGTGATATGGACAAAACACTAGAAACAAGTGGATACTAGAAACAACAACTAGTAAGATAGACTAGAACAAAAACAAATATAGAAAAATCATAAGAAACTGAGAACACAAACAGTGGAACTAGGAAAACAAAATGAAAGTATAGAACACTAGAAGACAAGTGGATACTAGGACAACAAACACTAGTAGTAAGAGGATGCTAGCTAGAACACTAGAAGACAAGTGGATACTAGGAACAACAACAACACTAGTAGTAAGACGGATGCTAGCTAGAACACTAGAAGACAAGTGGATACTAGGAACAACAACAACACTAGTAGTAAGATGGATGCTAGCTAGAACACTAGAAGACAAGTGGATACTAGGAACAACAACAACACTAGTAGTAAGATAGATGCTAGCTAGAACACTAGAAGACAAGTGGATACTAGGAACAACAACAACACTAGTAGTAAGACGGATGCTAGCTAGAACACTAGAAGACAAGTGGATACTAGGAACAACAACAACACTAGTAGTAAAATAGATGCTAGCTAGAACACTAGAGGACAATTGGATACTAGGAACAACAACAACACTAAAAGTAAGATGGATGCTAGCTAGAACACTAGAAGACAAGTGGATACTAGGAACAACAACAACACTAGTAAGATAGATGCTAGCTAGAACACTAGAAGACAAGTGGATACTAGGAACAACAACAACACTAGTAGTAAGATAGATGCTAGCTAGAACACTAGAAGACAAGTGGATACTAGGAACAACAACAACACTAGTAGTAAGATGGATACTAGCTAGAACACTAGAAGACAAGTGGATACTAGGAACAACAACAACACTAGTAGTAAGATGGATGCTAGCTAGAACACTAGAAGACAAGTGGATACTAGGAACAACAACAACACTAGTAGTAAGATAGATGCTAGCTAGAACACTAGAAGACAAGTGGATACTAGGAACAACAACAACACTAGTAGTAAGATAGATGCTAGCTAGAACACTAGAAGACAAGTGGATACTAGGAACAACGACTCAGACACTTGAGAGGAAGAGCAACATTAGTAAATGAACTAAACATATTGAGAATAAAAAAAATAAAAAATCTTGGAAGTTCGGCTCAGGTTATAACCTTGAGAGGAAGAAAACATTGTGAGACCCAGAAGTTAACACTCACTGGTATGTAGTTCAGTGTTTTGTAGCTGCCATCTTACTACCTTCAAGCCTCGAGGTATGACACCCTGGGGTCTCATACCTGTGTGTACACACACCCTGGGGTCTCATATCTGTGTGTACACACCCTGGGGTCTCATACCTGTGTGTACACACACCCTGGGGTCTCATACCTGTGTGTACACACACCTGGGGTCTCATATCTGTGTGTACACACCCTGGGGTCTCATACCTGTGTGTACACACACCTGGTCTCATACCTGGTGTACACACACCTGGGGTCTCATACCTGTGTGTACACACACCCTGGGGTCTCATACCTGTGTGTACACACACCCTGGGGTCTCATACCTGTGTGTACACACACCCTGGGGTCTCATACCTGTGTGTACACACACCCTGGGGTCTCGTACCTGTGTGTACACACACCCTGGGTTCTCGTACCTGTGTGTACACACACCCTGGGTTCTTCTGAGTGTACACACACCCTGGTGTCTTCTGAGTGTACACACACCCTTGGATCTTACACCTGAGTGTACACACACTCTGGGGTCTCACACCTGAGTGTACACACACCCTTCGGTCTCACACCTGAGTGTACACACACCCTGGGGTCTCACACCTGAGTGTATACACACCCTTTTGGAATGTTACACCTGGATAATGCCTAGTTCCAGTACATAACGCTGCTGGTCTCCTGCAGAAGGATACAGCTAGTTGTCAGAATTTTCTGAATTTAAGCTCAGTCATTATTTGTAGTTAGCACAAGAGTCATCATTAAAGTAAGTCTTGATGCCTCGCAGGGTGAGGACACACTGGCCAGGGTGTCGTCCTCTGCAGTTGAACACAGACGTTGTGTACTTAAACGCAGGAATCTGTGTAAACATTCCTACTGCACCAGTCTGGAATGTTGAAGCTTCAAAGCAAAGCTTCTCTCCAAGCTTCCTGCCTCCTAGCACTGCCAGTTGTCCTCACTGGAACCACGACTGTGGAAATGTGACTGTGTTGTGCACCGCAGACAGAAAAAACAAGAAAATTTAATACGCAGGCATCGGTTAACCAGAGACTGGAACATTAAGACGATTAAGACGACACGCAGATATCGGTTAACCAGAGACTGAAACATTAAGACGACACGCAGACATCGGTGAACCATCTTGATGGTGACTCCAGTGAACCATCTTGATGGTGGCTGCAGTAAACCATCTGGATGGTGTCTACACTGAACCATATGGATGGTGTCTATACTGAACCATCTGGATGGTGCCTACACTGAGCCATCTGGATGGTGTCTACACTGAACCATCTCTAGAGGAACATTGAAAGATTCTCCCCAGAGGACTTGGAACATAATTATTACACTACGTATTACTGCCAATCTCTCACAGTTGACTGAACTTGGCTTCCAAAACATTATCTAAGGTGAATAATAAAAGAAAACGTTCATTTCTAGAAAATAGTTTACGCGTCTTTCAGACTGAGGCGACGTTACTGACTCTAGGAAGGACCTGGCTATGCAGAGTTCCACGATGGAGACGCACTGGCCAGCCACATTAAGTTGATTTTCTTGAAGTCAAGATTGCTTCATGTCTTGCGCCACAGATTTTGACCCCTGTGAGGAAGTGCTCTTATGGCACTCACAGATTAACTGATTCTTCTGTTGGCAGCCACACTATCAAGAGTTTCCGACCTGCCAGGGTACCTGGAGGTCCTCAGTAGTGGAGCCACAAGCTTCAACACAATGATACTCTGTCTACTTTTGTGTATTTTTCTGTCACGTTTTAGTTGCAATGTAAACATTTCTAGAGAACCATCTTCTAAGCAAGATACAATAAGATAAGATAGATAAGCTTTTGCTCGGATTTTTAACCCAGAGGGTTAGCCACCCAGGTTAACACAAGAAAGTCAGTGCGTCATCAAGGACTGTCTGTCTTATTTATATCGTGGTCCTTCAGTATTGTCCCCCAGGATGCCACCCACACCAGTCGACTAACACCCAGGTACCTACTTACTGCTAAGTGAATGGGGACAACAGGTGCAAGGAGACATGCCCTATGTCTCCACCCTGCCGGGGATCGAACCACGGACACTCAGTGTGTGTGAGGCGAGAGCGTTGCCTACTAGACCACGGGACTGCACACGAGAGTTTAAAGGTCTGAAGTCAATCAGAAGAGAGGAAATCAATCATACCCGTTCTGTGATTTGCTTCCAGTAGTGGTATTAATATTCCGTGAGTCAGAGGTATTGTCAGGTTGCTACACAAAAAAAACAATGTTGCAGTTTCAAGTAAGCGACAAATTGCAACATAGACGACACAAGGAGAGTCTTGCAACAACCTTTGTCAAGCTTGACAAAGCTCCTGGAGAGCGAAACGTTGCCACAATAAAATGTCACATTAGTTGCACCTGTCTCCTCTTACCTAAGAAATCTGGACTGACAACCCAACCGTGTGTGATTCTTGGGTGCAATAATGCTCAGAATTTAAAGGTCGTGTAGGAAGTTTAAAGGCGATCTGAAGAGTCATTCTCAAGATATCGGACACAACCCAATGCGCTACTCACATGCACAAAGTTTACAAATTAGCGCCTACATACTTTAATAAAAGTTTGAGTTTTTCCTCTAAGTAAGATACATTAACAATGAAAGTTTCAAGCCGGTCACAAGAAGCATTCTTAAGTTATTGTACAGAAACCAGGAACGATTCCTTCTGGAAACATGAAAGAGCCTGAGGGCTTCCATGTACTTACACACATGTCTACTTATCTATCTATCTATCTATCTATATATCTATCTATCTAAGTATGCGGTATTTTAGCCACTCAGCCAGGTCCAAGATAGGTATGGACGCCTAGCGGAAGGTAGACGGTCACTCCCACAAACCGGGACACCTGGCTACCTACCTGGAGGGTATTCCGGGGAACAGCGCCCCCGCGGCCCGGATCCCACCAGACCTCCTTCCACATGCAGTGAACTTCGAAAGAGATTCTGAAATGCTTACCAGTTCGCAAACTGGAGAAATTACTTGCAAACATCATCTCTCACTCCAGAGACGACAAGACCGCTTTCAACACAGGTCGCAGAGCACGTTTTTAACGAGACAATGTATCGCTGTGTGTGTGGAGCTTGAGCCGGATATGACGAAGCTCCACGCAGTAAATGCTCATACTACATATGTATTTTCCTGCAGGACAATAACAACAAGGAAAAGCGTGATAAAAGTTCAGCTAGGAAGCTGATACGAGAGGACGGAATCTTGTTGCAAATACAACACAGGACATGTAGCATTGTGCAACTGTTAAGACTGGAGGCTGAGTCGAGGCTGCTAGCAGAGCTGTGATAACACCAGTGCTGTGATAACACCAGTGCTGTAATAACACCAGAGCTGTGATAACACCAGTGCTGTGATAACACCAGAACTGTAATAACACCAGTGATGTGATAACACCAGTGCTGTGATAACACCAGTGCTGTAATAACACCAGAGCTGTGATAACACCAGTGCTGTGATAACACCAGAACTGTAATAACACCAGTGCTGTGATAACACCAGTGCTGTGATAACACCAGTGCTGTGATAACACAAGAGCTGTGATAACACCAGAGCTGTGATAACACCAGAGCTGTGATAACACCAGTGCTGTGATAACACCATAGCTGTGATAACACCAGAGCTGTAATAACAAAAGTGCTGTGATAACACCAGAGCTGTGATAACACCAGTGCTGTAATAACAACAGAGCTGTGATAACACCATAGCTGTGTTAACACCAGAGCTGTGATAACACCAGTGCTGTAATAACACCAGAGCTGTGATAACACCAGTGCTGTGATAACACCAGTGCTGTGATAAAACCAGAGCTGTGATAACACCAGAGCTGTGATAACACCAGAGCTGTGATAACACCAGAGCTGTGATAACACCAGTGCTGTGATAACACCAGAGCTGTGATAACACCAGTGCTGTGATAACACTAGTGCTGTGATAACACAAGAGCTGTGATAACACCAGAGCTGTGATAACACCAGTGCTGTGATAACACCAGTGCTGTGATAACACCAGAGCTGTGATAACACCAGAGCTGTGATAACACCAGAGCTGTGATAACACCAGAGCTGTGATAACACCAGTGCTGTGATAACACCAGAGCTGTGATATACACCAGTAGCTGTGATAACACCAGGCTGTGATAACACCAGTGCTGTGATAACACCAGTGCTGTGATAACACAGGCTGTGATAACACCAGTGCTGTGATAACACCAGTGCTGTGATAACACCAGTGCTGTGATAACACCAGTGCTGTGATAACACCAGGCTGTGATAACACCAGAGCTGTATAACACCAGAGCTGTGATAACACCAGTGCTGTGATAACACCAGGCTGTGATAACACCAGGCTGATAACCAGCTGTGATACACCAGGCTGTGATAACACCAGTGCTGTATAACACCAGAGCTGTGATAACACTAGTGCTGTGATAACACCAGAGCTGTGATAACACCAGACTTATGATAACACCAGAGCTGTGATAACACCAGTGCTGTGATAACACCAGTGCTGTGATAACACCAGAGCTGTGATAACACCAGTGCTGTGATAACACCAGAGCTGTGATAACACCAGTGCTGTGATAACACCAGTGCTGTGATAACACCAGTGCTGTGATAACACCAGTGCTGTGATAACACCAGAGCTGTGATAACACCAGTGCTGTGATAACACCAGTGCTGTGATAACACCAGAGCTGTGATAACACCAGTGCTGTGATAACACCAGTGCTGTGATAACACCAGTGCTGTGATAACACCAGAGCTTGTAACACCAGTGCTGTGATAACACCAGTGCTGTGATAACACCAGAGCTGTGATAACACCAGTGCTGTGATAACACCAGTGCTGTGATAACACCAGAGCTGTGATAACACCAGAGCTGTGATAACACCAGAGCTGTGATAACACCAGAGCTGTGATAACACCAGTGCTGTGATTACACCAGTGCTGTGATAACACCAGTGCTGTGATAACACCAGTGCTGTGATAACACCAGAGCTGTGATAACACCAGAGCTGTGATAACACCAGTGCTGTGATAACACCAGTGCTGTGATAACACCAGTGCTGTGATAACACCAGAGCTGTGATAACACCAGTGCTGTGATAACACCAGTGCTGTGATAACACCAGTGCTGTGATGACACCAGAGCTGTGATAACACCAGTGCTGTGCTAACACCAGAGCTGTGATAACACCAGTGCTGTGATAACACCAGTGCTGTGATAACACCAGTGCTGTGATAACACCAGTGCTGTGATAACACCAGAGCTGTGATAACACCAGTGCTGTGATAACACCAGTGCTGTGATAACACCAGAGCTGTGATAACACCAGTGCTGTGATAACACCAGTGCTGTGATAACACCAGTGCTGTGATAACACCAGAGCGTGATAACACCAGTGCTGTGATAACACCAGTGCTGTGATAACACCAGGCTGTGATAACACCAGTGCTGTGATAACACCAGGCTGTGATAACACCAGAGCTGTGATAACACCAGGCTGTGATAACACCAGGCTGTGATAACACCAGAGCTGTGATAACACCAGTGCTGTGATTACACCAGTGCTGTGATAACACCAGTGCTGTGATAACACCAGTGCTGTGATAACACCAGGCTGTGATAACACCAGAGCTGTGATAACACCAGTGCTGTGATAACACCAGTGCTGTGATAACACCAGTGCTGATAACACCAGGCTGTGATAACACCAGTGCTGTGATAACACCAGTGCTGTGATAACACCAGTGCTGTGATAACACCAGTGCTGTGATACACCAGTGCTGTGATAACACCAGAGCTGTGATAACACCAGTGCTGTGATAACACCAGTGCTGTGATAACACCAGAGCTGTGATAACACCAGAGCTGTGATAACACCAGAGCTGTGATAACACCAGTGCTGTGATTACACCAGTGCTGTGATAACACCAGTGCTGTGATAACACCAGTGCTGTGATAACACCAGAGCTGTGATAACACCAGACTGTGATAACACCAGTCTGTGATAACACCAGTACTGTGATAACACCATTGCTGTGATAACACCAGTGCTGTGATAACACCAGGCTGTGATAACACCAGTGCTGTGATAACACCAGTGCTGTGATAACACCAGCTGTGATAACACCAGTGCTGTGATAACACCAGTGCTGTGATAACACCAGTGCTGTGATAACACCAGAGCTGTGAAACAAAAGTGCTGTGATACACCAGTGCTGTGATAACACCAGAGCTGTGATAACACCAGTGCTGTGATAACACCAGTGCTGTGATAACACCAGAGCTGTGATAACACCAGAGCTGTGATAACACCAGAGCTGTGATAACACCAGAGCTGTGATAACACCAGTGCTGTGATTACACCAGTGCTGTGATAACACCAGTGCTGTGATAACACCAGTGCTGTGATAACACCAGAGCTGTGATAACACCAGTACTGTGATAACACCAGTACTGTGATAACACCAGTACTGTGATAACACCATTGCTGTGATAACACCAGTGCTGTGATAACACCAGAGCTGTGATAACACCAGTGCTGTGATAACACCAGTGCTGTGATAACACCAGAGCTGTGATAACACCAGTGCTGTGATAACACCAGTGCTGTGATAACACCAGTGCTGTGATAACACCAGAGCTGTGATAACACCAGTGCTGTGATAACACCAGTGCTGTGATAACACCAGAGCTGTGATAACACCAGTGTTGGGATAACACCAGTGCTGTGATAACACCAGAGCTGTGATAACACCAGAGCTGTGATAACACCAGAGCTGTGATAACACCAGAGCTGTGATAACACCAGTGCTGTGATTACACCAGTGCTGTGATAACACCAGTGCTGTGATAACACCAGTGCTGTGATAACACCAGAGCTGTGATAACACCAGAGCTGTGATAACACCAGTGCTGTGATAACACCAGTGCTGTGATAACACCAGTGCTGTGATAACACCAGAGCTGTGATAACACCAGTGATGTGATAACACCAGTGCTGTGATAACACAAGTGCTGTGATGACACCAGAGCTGTGATAACACCAGTGCTGTGATAACACCAGTGCTGTGATAACACCAGAGCTGTGATAACACCAGAGCTGTGATAACACCAGAGCTGTGATAACACCAGAGCTGTGATAACACCAGTGCTGTGATTACACCAGTGCTGTGATAACACCAGTGCTGTGATAACACCAGTGCTGTGATAACACCAGAGCTGTGATAACACCAGTACTGTGATAACACCAGTACTGTGATAACACCAGTGCTGTGATTCTCCAATATAGGCCTAACGTATACGGTGTACAGGGTCCTGAACGATTCTTTATTAAGATGTCGGAATGCTGTTCTTAGGTTTGCTAGGCGCCCATATGCTGCAGCAGTTATTTGGTTGATGTGCGCCTCAAGAGATGTGTCTGGTGTTATACTCACCCCAAGAGCCTTTTCTTTGAGTGAGGTTTGTAGTCTCTGGCCCCCGTAGACTGCACTCCGTCTGCGGTCTTCTTTGCCTTTCCCCAATCTTCATGACTTTGTACTTAGTGGGGTTGAACTCCAGGAGCCAGTTGCTGGACCAGGCTTGCAGCCTGTCAAGATCCCTTTGTAGTTCTGCCTAGTCCTCGTCCGATTGAATTCTTCTATCAACTTCACATCATCTACAAATAGGGACACTTCTGAGTCTATTCCTTCCGTCATGTCGTTCACAAATACCAGAAACAGCACCGGTCCTAGGACTGACCCCTGTGGAACCCTGCTCGTCACCGGCGCCCACTCTGACACCTCGTCACGTACCATGACTCGCTGCTGTCTTCCTGACAGGTATTCCCTGATCCACTGGAGTGCCTTCCCTGTTTTCCATGCCTGGTCCTCCAGCTTTTGCATTAATCTCTTGTGTGGAAATGTGTCAAACGCCTTCTTACAGTCCAAGAAAATGCAATCTATCCACCCCTCTCTCTCCCATGTCTTACTGCTGTCACCCTGTCATAGAACTCCAGTAGGTTTGTGATACAAGATTTCCTGTCCCTGAAACCGTGCTTATTCCTTTCTAGGTGCTCCACCACTCTTCTCCTGATAATCTTCTCCATGACTTTGCATACTAAACATGTCAGTGACACTGGTCTGTAGTTTAATGTTTGGTGTCTATCTCCTTTTTCAAAAATTTGGACTACATTTGCTGTCTTCCATACCTCAGGTAGTTTCGATAGATGTGTTGAAGATTGTTGTTAGTGGCACACACAGCGCCTCTGCTCCCTCTCTCAGGACCCATGGAGAGATGTTATCCGGCCCCATCGCCTTTGAGGTATCTAGCTCACTCAGCAGCCTCTTCACTTCCTCCTCGGTTGTATGTATTGCGTGTGTGTACTCACCTAGTTGTGGTTTCAGGGGTCGATTCATAGCTCCTGTACCCGGTGTGTGTAATGAGTGACCTGTACACTGAATAAGGCACATTCATCAGTAGGAAGGTAACTGGAATGTTTTTTTTGGTCCACCTGGCGACCCATTACAGTTACTACTGAAGTAATTGGAATGAAGTTCTTGTATGGTAACACTGCCGGAGGCTCAAGATGCTGGCATCAATGACTCAACCGGGCAAATTGTTACAACTGTATTACCGAAGCTGTAGCTGACTATACCTCTTTTTCCTGGTCATCCTATTTTTTCTCCAACTTCTCCAAATGTTTATTCAGTAACCGCTGCTCAGCCCTCTGAATAATACTTCTAGGAATCACACACCTAATTTCCAAACTCCGAATTCTTTGCATGATATTCTCACCACACATTGACCTCAGACACGACATCTCCACTGCCTCCAGCCTCCTCCTCGCTGCAACATTTGAAACCCATGTCTGACACCCATGCAATAATTTTGGTACCACTATACTCTGGTAAATTCGTCTTTTTGTTTCCATGGATAAAATTTCTCCCATAATTTTGAGACAGAATTTTGTCTGTTGATTTCAACTTGTTGAGTTCACTTGTGTGAAGATGTGTTAAGTTGATTCTCTTCGCTAGTTTTATTGAAGAGTTCTCTTTAAGTTGAGAAGAGCTGAAACTTCAGGTGAAGGAAGAGCTGGAAGAAACTAGGAAGAAAATACAGCTTCATAGAGAGGAAAACAAGACTCATCCCAGAATAAGAAAGCGGATACCAGCAATATCATTCGCAATGTATGGGAACTGGTCTGCAAGGAAGGTAGAAGAGACTGTTGCCAAGACCATCAGTTTATTGTACTGCCGGACGAACTTGCTTCGGCCATCGAGGACACAACAAAAAGAATATGTAATATGTGATTCTCAGGGAAGGTTTATAGGCAGATTCTTTCGTATCAAGAATAGGAAGATGCTGCAGAGGTGTAGTTTCCTGGGGTTCGTGGAGGTTATAATTAACTAATTAGGAAACATTTTGGATGGTGATGGAAGTAATGTTTTTTCTACCCCTGACCTGGAGGAACTGCTGTTGGGAAGTCCGGTAGAGAGGACCTCCTTGCCAGGTATACGACAGTGGTAGACATTACTGGAAGAAGGGAGGGAGAGCCTTGTCATGTGTGGAGGGATGTATAGCAATGAGTGGATGTTCAGAGCTAATGGTGTTAACTGCTGGCTGGATTAACATTTATTGATAACTGGGACCGTTTAGTCTAGAGGATTGTTGTTGAAAATGGTATAAAATAAAGACAAGTTGAAGATTAAGACACATGTGCAACAGTTGGGTATTTTTATTGATGAATCGTTTCGCCTACACAGTAGACTTCTTCAGTCAAATACAGAGGGAACAGGTGTACTAGTGAAATAAAGATGATGTAATGAGTCCATCAACCTTTGAGTAAAAGCATATGAGGTGGTCAGTCCCTCAGCCTGGAGAAGAGTTCAGTTCCATGGTCTGGAACAAGGTGGTCAGTCCCTCAGCCTGGAGAAGAGTTCAGCTCCCTGGTCTGGAACAATATCGTTCTTCACCATATATCTTAATTTAGAGGATTGTTGCTGCAGTGTAGCCAAACTTAATGAACAACAACCAGAGGTATTGGTATTTGTGGGGAAGACATGGATTGTGGCACTTTAGACTTAGGCAGTAAAGTTTTCAAGATTGTGAAACTAAGGTTTACAGAAACAACTGTCAAGTGAAACTGTTAGTATCAAACAAGGCGATGGAAAAGAAACCCACTTAGAAGCACTGATTGGTAACGATGGTAAGAGACAGTGGCGAGGCAAAGACGAACGGCGAGAAGACATAGAAAAACACAATTTTCTGGTATTATTATACAAATACTCGGAGCGGCAGAAACATGATGAGTTGCGATTAATTGCATGTGTTGGAAACGTTGATGTTGTTGCAATTACTGAGAGATGGTTTAATGTGAAGAGCCAGGAGGTGCCTGCTGAGGGCCGCATTCAGGAGTCTGAGTTGTGCCAGAGTGACTGAAACAGAGGAAGGGACGAGGCGTGGCACTGTGTGTCAGAGAAATCTTGTGTCTTATCAACTTATTGTTAATGTATAACGTCAGTCTGACTTAACACAATCTTCTGGTCACCAGGTACTTCACTCCACATTAAAGATTTGTTGATGAGCTGCGTGAGTGGCTTGTTCAACACTTTCAGATGAGCTAATGTAGGTAACAGCTCTTAGCTGGTAAAGTACGAAGAGAGAGAGAGAGAGAGAGACAGAGACAGAGACAGAGACAGAGAGAGAGACAGAGAGAGAGAGAGAGAGAGAGAGAGAGAGAGAGAGAGAGAGAGAGAGAGAGAGAGAGAATGAAGCACTGTCGTATACTAGCCTCGCTGAACGACCACTAACTGATAATAAAGGCTCAAAGAATGATGGTTATCGTGGAGCTGTATCGTAACACTCTCTCTTTTATAAAGAGAATGAAAGTGTCAGGGGATGGTTATGACACTCTATTGGCCCTCCAGTGGCCCTCCAGTGGCACTCCAGCCATGCCATGTGCGCATGTTCCCTGACGCAGTATATATCTTCTGCGACTGATTGCGACTTTTGCGACCTGCGTCATGCTGCTCCCTCTCCACCCATATCCCAGGCGCGGTGTGACCCATACCGCATTAGAGCTTTCCTATAAAGATGAAGCTGAACTAGTGAGACACAGGGTTGAGTGAGTGAGAGAGACAGCTGGATGAGTGGGAGAGACAGCTGGATGAGTGGGAGAGACAGCTGGATGAGTGGGAGAGACAGCTGGATGAGTGGGAGAGCAGCTGGATGAGTGGGAGAGACAGCTGGATGAGTGGAGAGACAGCTGGATGAGTGGGAGAGACAGCTGGATGAGTGAGAGAGACAGCTGGATGAGTGAGAGAGACAACTGAATGAGTGAGAGAGACAACTGAATGAGTGGGAGAGACAGCTGGTTGTGAGAGAGACAACTGAATGAGTGGGAGAGACAGCTGGTTGTGAGAGAGACAACTGAATGAGTGGGAGAGACAGCTGGTTGTGAGAGACACAAAATCAATAAGAAAGACGAGTGATGCATAGATTATATGTGATACATTCAAATGAACTTACTTTCCTCCCTGTTCCTTTATCCTACTATCATAAACGCTCTCTCTCTACTCTCTCTCTCTCTCTCTCTCTCTCTCTCTCTCTCTCTCTCTCTCTCTCTCTCTCTCTTCTCTCTCTCTCTCTCTCTCTCTCTCTCTCTCTCTCTCTCTCTTAACCTGACCTTTTTAAGGCTTCCTACCTTTACCTACATCAGCTCACTTGAAAGCCTTTTTATTATTATGAGACATACAGTATGGAAGAGGATGAACTTGGAGCCATCTGTGGGCCAGCTGTGAGCCATCTGTGGGCCAGCTGTGAGCCATCTGTGGGCCAGCTGTGAGCCATCTGTTGGCCAGCTGTGAGCCATCTGTGGGCCAGCAGCCTCATTTGATCAACTGACTTTATCTCGTTGATATCATTATGCTGTACGAACAAGTTCCAGACTCGAATCATCCTGGGAATAAATGATCTCAGATGATTTGATGTTCTGGAGGTTACAGCCAGAGGGAAGTTGCTGCTTGCTGCCCGTCTTGTGGTGTAGAAGCTCACTTCTCGCTGTCCTCGGAGTGGAGACAAGTGTGGTACTTTGACAATATTGGCCTTGTACATGACAGTAAGGCCACCCACATCTCTCCTGTGTTGAAGGCTCTTCTGAAATGACAGATCTATCCAGGCTGGGTCCAGGCGAGAGATGAGTCGTCTTGCTCAGTTCTCTGCTCTGTCAAGTAGTCGCAGATGAGACGGAGGGAAGGCAATCCAAGAAAGTGGAGCATACTCAAGGTGTGAGCGTACTTGTGTCTCGTACAGAATTTGCAACCTTTACTGTCGAACGGATGCTAGATACGACGAAGTGCTGTAAGCTTCCTGGCCGCCTTGTTTGCAATATTTACAACGTGGTTCTTCATGGTCATTTTGGAGTCAAATTTCACCTCAAGGATATTAATTCCGTCCAGCACTACCATCATGGTCCTAGAAACCATCATCAATTGTGTTTTCTCATGGGATAGCTAAAGAAGTTCATTGAAGTAGACATTCCATAACAATGGCCCAAGCACACTTCCCTGTGGAACACTTGCACCAATAAGATGTCTTGCTGACTCTGTCCCATTGAGAACTACGCTTACCTTGAAGGTAATCTCTGAGGGGACATAGTGTAGAGCCTGCAACTCCCACTGCTTTGCAGTTTTGCCAAGAGTCCCTGGTGCCATACTCTGTCGAGCACAAGCAATGTCCATTGCTACTGTACAGCTATACAGTGTCTGGTGCCACTTAGTGGAGAGGTTTAACAACAGATCAGCAGCAGAATAACCTTTTCTGAAGCCATATTGACGGTCACAAAGAAGTGAGTGATAGTCTCAAGAATCTTGCCAGTGATTGACAGGAGTGACACTGGTCTGTAGTTGATGATGATTTCCGCTCTGCTCTTCATTTCGTGAACAGCGACCACATTTGTCTCTTTCCACAGAGAAGGTCATTTACACTGTGCTAGGCAGTGCTGATAGATGCGAATTAGAGGTGCTGCTAGCTGGTCAGCACATCTACTCAGCAATCTTGGGCTCAACTTATCTGGGCCCACAACCTTTTCTTGGTCCACTAATTTAAGGAGAAGATACACCTCCTCTCCTCCTGTCTTATTGTCATTACTGACAACTTTGACACAGTTCTTGCGGCTAGCCAACCAGGTTCCCTTGCTGAATCAGGAACTTGCATCTTGACAGTAAAGTGTTCGGCGAAGAGGTCAGCTTTCTCCTGACTGCGAGCTAGTAGAGATGGTCCCATCCTGTCTATTAAAAGTGGAATAACTTCATCAGTCCTTGACCAAGGACCACCAGGTTTTGGAGCTCACCCTACCTGATGCCAGCTTTCTTTTATGTCAGCTTTCTATTTAGAGATGGCCCACTTTTGGACTTCTTCTACATGCCTACAGGCTTGCCTGAGCAGGTTCCTGTTATAGATAGTGGAATGCCTCTTGTACCTTGTTCAAGCAGCCTCTTTACCTTGATAGCCAACTCAAGGGATGTTCTTGTTGTAGATTAAGGATGTGTCCAGTGAAGGCATTCACTGGCTTGTCTACATCACCTTGGACAAGAGCATTCCAATCGGAGGTGGCGAGCTCAGAGCAAAGGGCTGGCCGGTTCTCTCTCTCTCTCTCTCTCTCTCTCTCTCTCTCTCTCTCTCTCTCTCTCTCTCTCTCTCTCTCTCTCTCTCTATCTCTCTCCTCCATAATCTCCTCTTCTCTCCTCTCTTCTCCCTCATAATCTCCTGTTCTCACATCTTCTCATATATTCTCGTGGTCCCCGAGTCTTCCTGTATAAATGATTTTAAATCCATTACTGACTATTTTATTGGTTTGTTTGGTGTGGCAACACTTGAAACACACACACACACACACACACACACACACACACACACACACACAGTTGAGCACAAAGTGGAGAGGGAGCAGGAATAGGAAGGAGAAACAGAAACACAAAAGGGAGGTCTACAACAGGCATGAGGAACTTCCTACAAGACGTTCAGTGGGAGAGAGGAAGTGGCTAGGAAAACCAGTAAAGAAATGATGGAATATGTGACAACCAAATGCAAAGAGGCAGAGGAGAGGTTTGTCACAAGGGAAGACAGAAGTAAGGGAAGATAGAGACAGTCCTTGGTTCAGCCAGAGGAATGTAGGGAGGCAAAAGTAAAGTGTAATAGAGAATGGAAAGGCAGAAGACAAGGACCCTAGGAAAATAAAGAGATTGAGCGAAGAGCCAGAAACGAATATGCAGGTAAGAAGGACTCAGCGACAATATGAAATGATATAGCATCAAAAGTCAAGTCTGACCAAAATTGTTGTACAGCCACATCAGGAGGAAAACAACAGTCAAGGACCAGGTGATCACTGGGAACGACCAGGAGGTATGTGAAGAGCTCAGCTCGCGATTGAGGGAGGTATTCGCAGTGGAGACAGAGAGACTTCCAGCAAACCGAGGTTGTAGGGTGCACCAGCAAGTGCTGCACACACTGCAAACAACCAAGGGGAAGAAACTGCTAGAGGAACTAGACACCTCGAAGGCGGTGGGCCAAAATAATATCTCTCCTTGGGTCCTGATAGAGGGAGCAGAGGCACTGTGTGTGCCACAAACAACAATCCCCAATAAATCTATCGAAACAGTGCAACTGTCTGAGGTGTGGAAGACAGCAAATTAGTCCAGAATTTTAAGAAAGGAGACAGAAACACTGCACTAAATTACAGACCAGTGTTGCTGACATGTATTGTATGCAAAATTATGGAGAAGATTGTCAGGAGAAGAGTGGTGGAGCACCTAGAGAGGAACGGCTCATACATGGCAACCAGCACGGCTTCAGGGAAGCGAAATCCTGCATCACAAACCTACTGGAGTTCTACGATAAGGTAACAGAAGTAAGACAGGAGAGAGAGGGATGGGTAGACTGCATCTTCTTGGACTGTAAGAAGGCTTTCGACACAGTACCACACAAGAGACTAGTTATATAGCTAGAGGAGCAGGAAGAAATATCGGGGAAAGTACTTTATTGGATCAGGAAATACCTGACATGAAGGAAACAACGTGTGTTGGTACTTGACGAGGTGTCTGAGTGGGTGCATGTGTCGTGTGGGGTTCCACAAGGGTCAGTCCTGGGTCTGGTGCTCTTTCTTGTATATGTGAATGGCTTGACGGAAGGAAAAGAGTGAGAGGTGTCGATGTTCGCAGACAATGTGAAGTTAATGAGGAGACTACAAGCGGACGAGGATCAGGTAAGTCTACAAGGGGATCTGAACATGTTGTAAGCCTGGTCCGACAAATGGCTTCTGGAGTTTAACCCCAACAAGTGCAAAGTTATGAAGCTTGGGGAAGGACAAAGAAGACCGCAGACGGAGTACAGCCTAAGAGGTCAAAGGCTGCAAAACTCACTCAAGGAAAAGGATCTTCGGGTGAGCATCACAACGAGCACATCTGAGGCGCACATCAACCAAATAACTGCTGCAGCATATGGGTGCCTGACAAACCTGAGAATAGCATTTCGACATGTAAGTAAGGAGTCATTCACGACGCTGTACACTGTGTACGTCAAGACCATACTGGAGTATTCAGCACCAGTATGGAACCCACACCTGGTTAAACACGTCAAGAAGTTAGAGAAAGTGCAAAGGTTTGCAACAAGACTAGTCTCGGATCTGAGGGGTTTGTCCTACGAGGAGAGTTTAAGAGAAATCAACCTGACAACACTGGAGGACAGGAGAGATAGGGGGGATTAACATTGTGGATAGCGACAGGATGTTTCAGAGATGGGACACAGTGTATATATTGAGATATACACTCCTCAGTGTATACACACTGCTGGTCTCAGTGTATACACATCAAGAGAAATATACTAACCAGAATTTATACAACGAGCTGCTTAAAAATGTTTTTAAATCTCTGATATATATATATATATGTTAAGATTCTGGCTCGTCAGGTCATGCGAGTATAAATTTGTAGTTATTTTTCTATACTTTTTTAATTAATATTTCTAACAATTACGGTCGTGTGTTATTATACTGTGACAATAAATAATATTGTTAATGAAACGTAATTGAGTGAGATTCTCTATTGAATTTGCATACCAGTTTTGTGGAGGGGATTTACCGTGGTCGCTGGGAGGGTGAGAAATCCCCCCTGGCCTGGTTAAGTTAGGTTGGCCAGGAAAGAGGACAAGTTATTCCTAGTCGTATGATGACCCGCAGCTTGAGCTTTCGGTCATCTGACCGAGGCCTTCCGCTGGCTTACTTCTCCACTTTAAAAATTAAGATTTGTTTCCCTCACGTGATCCAAGCAACACATTTTTTCTTTTATCTTCATTCTTAAATCCTG
Organism: Cherax destructor; assembly: GCA_009830355.1. NCBI lineage: Eukaryota > Metazoa > Arthropoda > Malacostraca > Decapoda > Parastacidae > Cherax > Cherax destructor. Next base: position 21,652 of record WNWK01008338.1, on the reverse strand, counting down.
GTTTATATGTGATATCTTCATTCTTAAACCCTGGTTTATATGTGATATCTTCATTCTTAAACCCTGGTTTATATGTGATATCTTCATTCTTAAATCCTGGTTTATATGTGATATCTTCATTCTTAAATCCTGGTTTATATGTGATATCTTCATTCTTAAACCCTGGTTTATATGTGATATCTTCATTCTTAAACCCTGGTTTATATGTGATATCTTCATTCTTAAACCCTGGTTTATATGTGATATCTTCATTCTTAAACCCTGGTTTATATGTGATATCTTCATTCTTAAATCCTGGTTTATATGTGATATCTTCATTCTTAAATCCTGGTTTATATGTGATATCTTCATTCTTAAACCCTGGTTTATATGTGATATCTTCATTCTTAAACCCTGGTTTATATGTGATATCTTCATTCTTAAACCCTGGTTTATATGTGATATCTTCATTCTTAAACCCTGGTTTATATGTGATATCTTCATTCTTAAACCCTGGTTTATATGTGATATCTTCATTCATAAATCTGGGTTTATGAGAGTGTGTTGGTTCAGGTTTATATCAACACACTTGATGGGAACACCAAGTCATTGGAAACTATTTAAGGAGACGTTTCGCCCGTACAGCAGGTTTTTTTAAGCCTGACTTGAAAAAAGAGCATGATGTGTGGGCGAAACGTTGTCTTTAATAAAGTTTTTAATTATTGATTGTGTCTCTGTCAACTGGAGACTTTAGACGTTGGTTTGTAGAAGTGGCCATGACCTGAGCTGACTTAGCTGACTTAGCTGACTTAGCTGACTACCTTTAACACACTTCATGTTCGTGACTACCTTCAAGAGTCACCGTATTCGTGACCAGCAGCAACAACCTACTGGATCCACCACCATCACTAACACCTCTCCTCCCTCTTTAAATATAAAGGTGGAGAAATCTGTGTTAGAAAGTGTGTTGAAGTGAGGCAAACTGCGGTGTTAATCAGGCTCTCTTCACCTTGAAGAGTGTTAACTGCTCAAGGAATAACTGGAGGTAATCCCCGGAGGACATTACACATGAGGTAATAGCTTTTAATTGTCTCAGTAGAGTCGAAAAAGTTGAAAACTTTTGTAAAATGACTTTCAGCAGTATGGCTCATTATTTTATATATATTATATATATATATATATATATATATATATATATATATATATATATACTGAAGGCTGTAAAGAGTTTTTATGAGGATAGTGAGGCTCAGGTTAGGGTGTGTAGGAGAGAGGGAGATTACTTCCCGGTAAAAGTAGGTCTTAGACAGGGATGTGTAATGTCACCATGGTTGTTTAATATATTTATAGATGGGGTTGTAAAAGAAGTAAATGCTAGGGTGTTGGGGAGAGGGGTGGGATTAAATTATGGAGAATTAAATGCAAAATGGGAGTTGACACAGTTACTTTTTGCTGATGATACTGTGCTTATGGGAGATTCTAAAGAAAAGTTGCAAAGGTTAGTGGACGAGTTTGGGAGAGTGTGTAAAGGTAGAAAGTTAAAAGTAAACATAGATAAGAGTAAGGTGATGAGGGTATCAAACGATTTAAATAAAGAAAAATTGGATATCACATTGAGAGAGGGATTATGGAAGAAGTAAATGTTTTCATATATTTGGGAGTTGACGTGTCAGCGGATGGGTTTATGAAGGATGAGGTTAACCATAGAATTGATGAAGGAAAAAAGGTGAGTGGTGCATTGAGGTATCTGTGGAGACAAAAACGTTATCCATGGAGGCAAAGAAGGAATGTACGAAAGTATAGTGGTACCAACACTCTTATATGGGTGTGAAGCATGGGTTGCAAATGCTGCAGCGAGGAGGAGGCTGGAGGCAGTGGAGATGTCCTGTCTAAGGGCAATGTGTGGTGTAAATATTATGCAGAAAATTCGGAATGTGGAAATTAGGAGAAGGTGTGGAGTTACTAAAAGTATTTGTCAGAGGGCTGAAGAGGGTTGTTGAGGTGGTTTGGTCATTTAGAGAGAATGGATCAAAGTAGAATGACTTGGAGAGCGTATAAATCTGTAGGGAAGGAAGGCGGGGTAGGGGTCGTCCTAGAAAAGGTTGCAGGGAGGGGGTAAAGGAGGTTTTGTGGGCGAGGGGCTTGGACTTCCAGCAAGCATGTGTGAGCGTGTTAGATAGGAGTGAATGGAGACGAATGGTTTTTGGGACATGACGATCTGTTGGAGTGTGAGCAGGGTAACATTTTGTCAAGGGATTCAGGGAAACCAGTTAATTGATTTAGTTGGACTTGAGTCCTGGAAATGGGAAGTACAATGCCTGCACTTTAAAGGAGGGGGTCTGGGATAGTGACAGCTGGGAGGGACTTTTCTCAGCTGTCGTATCTGAGCTCCTCTGCAAAGACAGTGATTATGTATGAGTGTGGTGAAAGTGTTGAATGATGATGAAAGTATTTTCTTTTGGGGATTTTCTTTCTTTTGGGTCACCCTGCCTTGGTGGGAGACGGCCGACTTGTTGAAATAATATAAATATATATATATATATATATATATAATATATATATATATATATATATATATATATATATATATATATATATATATATATATGTGTGTGTGTGTGTGTGTGTGTGTGTGTGTATATGGAAGAAGTGAGTGCAGAGGTGCGTAAGCCAGTGGGTAGAATGAAAGGAAGAAAGGCAGCTGGGATAGATGGGATTAAGACAGAAATGTTAAAAGCTGGTGGGGCTGTTGCATTGTAGTGGTTGGTGCATTTGTTCAATATATGAATGAGAGGGGAGAGAGGTACCTAGGGAATGGCAGAGACGGTACATAGTTCCTTTGTATAAGGGGGAAAAGAGGATACAAGAGAGTGTAAGAATTATAGGGGTATAAGCCTGTTGAATAATACTTGGATACAGGAAAGAACCTATATCCCTATAGGGGATATAGGTTCTTTCCTATATCATATATCCCCTATAGGGGATATAGGTTCTTTCGCTATATCCCCTATAGGGGATATAGGTTCTTTCGCTATATCCCCTATAGGGGATATAGGGTTCCAATATCCCCTACGGGGGATATAGGGAAGCAATGTGGCAGATGTTGCAAATGTATGGAATAGGTGTTAGGTTATTTAAAGCAGTAAAGAGTTAGGTTACATAGTAGAGAGAGGAATTATTTTCCAGTAAAAGTAATCCCTAGACACGTAAAGGTAGATTGGCCAGGACATCCTGGCCAGGTTCTTCTCCATGTGGTAACCCAGCAGGGGGCCACATAGGGCCCCTAGACAGGGAAGTGTTATGTCACAATTTTTTAGACGGGGAAGTAAAAGAAGTGAACACTAGGGTGCTGGGGAGAGGTGTGGGATTAACACTAGGGTGCTGGGGAGAGGTGTGGGATTAACACTAGGGTGCTGGGGAGAGGTGTGGGATTAACACTAGGGTGCTGGGGAGAGGTGTGGGATTAACACTAGGGTGCTGGGGAGAGGTGTGGGATTAACACTAGGGTGCTGGGGAGAGTGTGGATTAACACTAGGTGCTGGGGAGAGGTGTGTGATTAACACTAGGGTGCTGGGAGAGGTGTGGATTAACACTAGGGTGCTGGGGAGAGGTGTGGGATTAACACTAGGGTGCTGGGGAGAGGTGTGGATTAACACTAGGGTGCTGGGGAGAGGTGTGGATTAACACTAGGGTGCTGGGGAGAGGTGTGGGATTAACACTAGGGTGCTGGGAGAGGTGTGGATTAACACTAGGGTGCTGGGGAGAGGTGTGGATTAACACTAGGGTGCTGGGGAGAGTGTGGGATTAACACTAGGGTGCTGGGAGAGGTGTGGATTAACACTAGGGTGCTGGGGAGAGGTGTGGATTAACACTAGGGTGCTGGGGAGAGGTGTGGGATTAACACTAGGGTGCTGGGAGAGGTGTGGGATTAACACTAGGGTGCTGGGGAGAGGTGTGGGATTAACACTAGGGTGCTGGGGAGAGGTGTGGGATTAACACTAGGGTGCTGGGAGAGGTGTGGGATTAACACTAGGGTGCTGGGGAGAGGTGTGGGATTAACACTAGGGTGCTGGGAGAGGTGTGGATTAACACTAGGGTGCTGGGGAGAGGTGTGGGATTAACACTAGGGTGCTGGGGAGAGGTGTGGGATTAACACTAGGGTGCTGGGGAGAGGTGTGGGATTAACACTAGGGTGCTGGGGAGAGGTGTGGGATTAACACTAGGGTGCTGGGGAGAGGTGTGGGATTAACACTAGGGTGCTGGGAGAGGTGTGGGATTAACACTAGGGTGCTGGGGAGAGGTGTGGATTAACACTAGGGTGCTGGGAGAGGTGTGGGATTAACACTAGGGTGCTGGGGAGAGGTGTGGGATTAACACTAGGGTGCTGGGGAGAGGTGTGGATTAACACTAGGGTGCTGGGGAGAGGTGTGATCACTAGGGTCGGGGAGAGGTGTGGATTAACACTAGGGTGCTGGGGAGAGGTGTGGATTAACACTAGGGTGCTGGGGAGAGGTGTGGGATTAACACTAGGGTGCTGGGGAGAGGTGTGGGATTAACACTAGGGTGCTGGGGAGAGGTGTGGGATTAACACTAGGGTGCTGGGGAGAGGTGTGGGATTAACACTAGGGTGCTGGGAGAGGTGTGGATTAACACTAGGGTGCTGGGGAGAGGTGTGGGATTAACACTCAGGGTGCTGGGGAGAGGTGTGGATTAACACTAGGGTGCTGGGGAGAGTGTGGGATTAACACTAGGGTGCTGGGGAGAGGTGTGGGATTAACACTAGGGTGCTGGGGAGAGGTGTGGGATTAACACTAGGGTGCTGGGGAGAGGTGTGGGATTAACACTAGGGTGCTGGGGAGAGGTGTGGATTAACACTAGGGTGCTGGGGAGAGGTGTGGATTAACACTAGGGTGCTGGGGAGAGGTGTGGATTAACACTAGGGTGCTGGGGAGAGGTGTGGGATTAACACTAGGGTGCTGGGGAGAGGTGTGGGATTAACACTAGGGTGCTGGGGAGAGTGTGTGGATTAACACTAGGGTGCTGGGGAGAGGTGTGGATTAACACTAGGGTGCTGGGAGAGGTGTGGGATTAACACTAGGGTGCTGGGAGAGGTGTGGATTAACACTAGGGTGCTGGGGAGAGGTGTGGATTAACACTAGGGTGCTGGGGAGAGGTGTGTGATTAACACTAGGGTGCGGGGGAGAGGTGTGTGATTAACACTAGGGTGCTGGGGGAGGTGTGGGATTAACACTAGGGTGCTGGGGAGAGGTGTGGGATTAACACTAGGGTGCTGGGGAGAGGTGTGGGATTAACACTAGGGTGCTGGGGAGAGGTGTGGATTAACACTAGGGTGCTGGGGAGAGGTGTGGATTAACACTAGGGTGCTGGGAGAGGTGTGGGATTAACACTAGGGTGCTGGGGAGAGGTGTGTGATTAACACTAGGGTGCTGGGGAGAGGTGTGGATTAACACGAGGGTGCTGGGGAGAGGTGTGGATTAACACTAGGGTGCTGGGGAGAGGTGTGGGATTAACACTAGGGTGCTGGGGAGAGGTGTGGGATTAACACTAGGGTGCTCGGGAGAGGTGTGGATTAACACTAGGGTGCTGGGGAGAGGTGTGGATTAACACTAGGGTGCTGGGGAGATTTGTGGGATTAACACTAGGGTGCTGGGGAGAGGTGTGGGATTAACACTAGGGTGCTGGGGAGAGGTGTGGGATTAACACTAGGGTGCTGGGGAGAGGTGTGTGATTAACACTAGGGTGCTGGGGAGAGGTGTGGGATTAACACTAGGGTGCTGGGGAGAGGTGTGGGATTAACACTAGGGTGCTGGGGAGAGGTGTGGGATTAACACTAGGGTGCTGGGGAGAGGTGTGGGATTAACACTAGGGTGCTGGGGAGATGTGTGGGATTAACCACCTCAAAATTACATCTCTGACAAAGCTTTTGTTTACACAAAGTTCAAGCTTCCAACTCCGGCCCTGTGTGAAGCAGACCGTGTACCCAGGTCCAAATCAAGTTGGCGCGATGGACATGGTCATCGTTGCTTTTTGCTGATGACACTGTTCTTATGGGAGATTCTGAAGAGAACTTGCACAGGTTACTGGAGGAATTTGGAAGGGTATATATAAGAAGGAAATTATGATTGAACACTGATAAAGCAAGGTGATGAGGATACTAAAATACTTTGGAAATGACAGACTGGATATCAGGTTTGAGAGAGGAAGTAAATACGTTTATATATTTGGAAGTGGATTTGTCGACGGATGGTTCTATGAGACTGTACCAGAATATAGTGGTATCATCACTGTTGTGTGGGTGTGAAGCATGGGTTTTATAAGTTGCAGCGAGGAGGAGGCAGTGTTTGAGGACAATGTGACGTGTAAATATTATGCAGAGAATTCAAAGCTTGGAAATTAGAAGAATGTGCGACATTACTGAAAGTATTATTCAGTGGGTTGAGGACGGGTTGGTGAGCTGGGTTGGATATTTAAAAAAAAATACAACAAAAGAGGAGGATTAGAATGATGCATAAATCTGCGGTGGATATGGAAGAGGAGGATCGTCGTAGGAAAAGTTGAAGGAAATGTTGAAGGAAATGTTGAAGGAAATGTTGAAGGAAATGTTGAAGGAAATGTTGAAGGAAAGGTTGAAGGGTAAAGAATATTTTGATTGTCAGGGAATTTAATGTCCAAGAAGCTTGTGTGAGTATGTTAGAGAGGAGTGAGTGTGTTAGAGAAGAGTGAGTGTGTTAGAGAAGAGTGAGTGTGTTAGAGAGGAGTGAGTGCGTTAGAGAGCTAGAACTCAGGCGAAACTAATTAGCTGGACTTGAGTCCTGGAGGGACTTCACAGTGTCTGCACTCTGAAGAAGTGGTGAGGATTTTGCAGTTTTGAGTCATCTTAACTGTCATGTCAGCTCGCTTCTTTCAAGACAGTGATTGAATGAATGACGGTGAAAGTCTTTCTTCTTGTTTCGGGTCACCCTACCTTGGTGGAAAATGGCTGGCACACACACACACACTATTTATATATATAATATATATATATATATATATATATATATATATTATATACTATATATATATATATATATATTATATATATATATATATATATATATATATATATATATATATATATATATATATATATATATATATATATATCAATGAAATGTTTACCAAACAGCGGCAGGCCAGGGTTCGACCCCAGGACACACTTCCCCCCTCAAGAGACAACACAACGTATATGTCACCTTATCCACTCAGCCATCGCTCCTTCAAAGATCACGCACCCAACAGAGCTAGGTGTGTTTCGTGATCCTAGGACACTCGTGGCAGTGGTATGTTCAAGGATTTATTCCAGTCTCCTCCTGTTTGAATACCAGCCTCCTCTAGCAGTCTATATAGCAATGATACCACCAAACACGTGGTACTGAAACATTTACCAAATTGCGGCAGGCCAGGCTATGTAGGTTGCTTGTAAATCATTCCAGAGTACATTACAGTATATTACAGCACATTACAGTACATTATAGCTCATTTCAGTACATCACAGTATATTGCAGTACATTATAGTACATTACAGTACATCACAGTATATTACAGTACATTAGAGTACATTATAGTACATTACAGTACATTACAGTACATCACAGTATATTACAGTACATTATAGTACACTTTTACTGGTCTTTCAGTTTTGTAATAATTATTGTATTTTAGTAACAAGTGTTGTACCTCTGACTGTGTGATGATACAACCGGGTTGGTCCAGCAGCGTGGTCTTGGGGACCAGGTTGGTTCCAGCAGCGTGGTCTTGGGGACCAGCTTAGTCCAGTAGTGTGGTCTTGTGGACCAGGTTGGTCCAGCAGTGTGGTGGGCCAGTTCAGAATCTTCCCTGCTATTCCCTCACCTTATTATAACTATATATATATTTTTAATGTTAGTATAAATTTATTCTAAGTTTAAACTTAGAATGAGAGAGAGAGAGAGAGAGAGAGAGAGAGAGAGAGAGAGAGAGACGTCTCTTAGCTTGTAGATAAAGTTAGGAATCCTTAACCTCACTTTGTAGAAGCTTTTATAAAGAGAGATAATAGACTGCCAGGTAGAGTGAGAGGTGTAGTAACTCCCACCTGTGCACTCTGCGTGGGCCAGCTGGAGTGAGAGGTGCCGTAACTCCCACCTGTGCACTCTGGGTGGGCCAGGTGAGTGAGAGAGGTGCGTAACTCCCACCTGTGCACTCTGGGTGGGTCAGGTGGAGTGAGAGGTGCCGTAACTCCCACCTGTGCACTCTGGGTGGGCCAGGTGGGTGAGAGGTGCCGTAACTCCCACCTGTGCACTCTGGGTGGGCCAGGTGGAGTGAGAGGTGTAGTAACTCCCACCTGTGCACTCTGCGTGGGCCAGCTGGAGTGAGAGGTGCCGTAACTCCCACCTGTGCACTCTGGGTGGGCCAGGTGGAGTGAGAGGTGCCGTAACTCCCACCTGTGCACTCTGGGTGGGTCAGGTGGAGTGAGAGGTGCCGTAACTCCCACCTGTGCACTCTGGGTGGGCCAGGTGGAGTGAGAGGTGCCGTAACTCCCACCTGTGCACTCTGGGTGGGCCAGGTGGAGTGAGAGGTGCCGTAACTCCCACCTGTGCACTCTGGGTGGGCCAGGTGGAGTGAGAGGTGCCGTAACTCCCACCTGTGCACTCTGGGTGGGCCAGGTGGAGTGAGAGGTGTAGTAACTCCCACCTGTGCACTGGGTGGGTCAGGTGGAGTGAGAGGTGTAGTAACTCCCACCTGTGCACTCTGGGTGGGTCAGGTGGAGTGAGAGGTGTAGTAAATCCCACCTGTGCACTGGGCAGTGGAGTAGAGGGGACCCACCTGTGCTCTGGCAGTGAGGAGGTGCCGTAACTCCCACCTGTGCACTCTGGGTGGGCCAGGTGGAGTGAGAGGTGCCGAACTCCCACCTGTGCACTCTGGGTGGGCCAGGTGGAGTGAGAGGTGCCGAACTCCCACCTGTGCACTCTGGGTGAGCCAGGTGGAGTGAGAGGTGCCGTAACTCCCACCTGTGCACTCTGGGTGGGCCAGCTGGAGTGAGAGGTGCCGTAACTCCAACCTGTGCACTCTGGGTGGGCCAGCTGGAGTGAGAGGTGCCGTAACTCCCACCTGTGCACTCTGGGTGGGCCAGGTGGAGTGAGAGGTGTAGTAACTCCCACCTGTGCACTCTGGGTGGGTCAGGTGGAGTGAGAGGTGTAGTAACTCCCACCTGTGCACTCTGCGTGGGCCAGGAAGAGTGAAAGGTGCCGTAACTCCCACCTGTGCACTCTGGGTGGGTCAGGTGGAGTGAGAGGTGTAGTAACTCCCACCTTTGCACTCTGGGTGGGTCAGGTGGAGTGAGAGGTGTAGTAACTCCCACCTGTGCACTCTGGGTGGGTCAGGTGGAGTGAGAGGTGTAGTAACTCCCACCTGTGTACTCTGGGTGGGTCAGGTGGAGTGAGAGGTGTAGTAACTCCCACCTGTGTACTCTCGGTGGGTCAGGTGGAGTGAGAGGTATAGTAACTCCCATCTGTGCACTCTGGGTGGGTCAGGTGGAGTGAGAGGTGTAGTAACTCCCACCTGTGCACTCTGGGTGGGTCAGGTGGAGTGAGAGGTGTAGTAACTCCCACCTGTGTACTCTGGGTGGGTCAGGTGGAGTGAGAGGTATAGTAACTCCCATCTGTGCACTCTGGGTGGGTCAGGTGGAGTGAGAGGTGTAGTAACTCCCACCTGTGCACTCTGGGTGGGCCAGGTAGAGTGAAAGGTGTAGTAACTCCCACCTGTGCACTCTGGGTTGGCCAGGAGGAGTGAGAGGTGCCGTAACTCTCACCTGTGCACTCTGGGTGGGCCAGGAGGAGTGAGAGGTGCCGTAACTCCCACCTGTGCACTCTGGGTGGGCCAGGAGGAGTGAGAGGTGCCGTAACTCTCACCTGTGCACTCTGGGTGCACATTTACCATCATCACAATCTCAAATTTTATTTTGAACAATAATCAGAAAATGAGTTTTGAAAAAAACTATTATAGAAGGCAAATGCAGCCACACGACACCGGGAAGACCCAGAGACGAAGATACAAGTATAAGACGGGAGCGAGAAAGACAATTAGAAAGTTATAATAGGCTGAGAGGCCAGAAGGGATCCTACAGCCACACACAGGAAAAGTAACTACCATGATGGATCAGGTGATAACGACGAAGGAAAATAGGAAGCTGACAGATAATGACAGAGATGTAGGTGAATAACTTAGCAAGATATTAAAGAAAAGTGTTCAAGAAAGGAAGTGGCCTGGTGGCTAAAGCTCTCGCTTCACACACGGAGGTCCCGGGTTCGATTCCCGGCGGGGTGGAAACATTTCGACGCGTTTCCATACAGCTGTTGTCCTGTTCACCTAGCAGCAAATAGGTACCTTGATGTTAGTTGACTGGTGTGGGTCGCATCCTGGGGGACAAGATTGGGGACCCCAATGGAAATAAGACAGACAGTCCTCGATGACGCACTGACTTCTTTGGGTTACCCTGGGTGGCTAACCCTCCGGGGGTTAAAAATCCGAACGAAATCTTATCTTATCTTATGTTATAGATGGCACTGTGGTCAGGCCACATCAGGCGCTGTTTCAGTGTCAACACGACACAAGAAGCGATCAAAAGCAACTGCAGTAGCAGATATGCTTTCATCTGAGGCGGGAGAATAAACAAACAACTATGTGACCCACTAGCCAAGATAGTCAACAAATCTCTATAATCAGGACAAATGCCAGAACATCAAAAAAAAGCACATGTGGTCCCCATTTATAAAAAATGGGGGAGGTAGATAAGAGGCTTTGAATTACAGGCCAGTATCTCTCTCTCTACCATGGATGCTGCCAGAGGTTCTCAACTGAAGATACTTGACAGAAAACCAACTTAAATTTAGGGAAGGAAAATCCTGGCTTTCGAATTTCCTGAAATTCTACGACAAAGTCAGAGTAACCAAGCAAGACATGGTTGGGAGGGTTGCGTTTTCTTTATCTGTAGAAAAGCATTCAATACAATAGAACACTACAGACTATTCTAAAAAATAATAGAACAAGCAAAGTTAAAAAAGGCAGTGTTCCAGTGGGACAAGGAGCACCTAGATGAGAGAAGTTAAAGAGTAACAATAAGGGAAGAGACATCAGAATGGGACAAAGTAACGAGTGGGGTTAAATACCTACTAGAGGAGATTGACTACTGTGTGTGTCACTGTTTGCTGACGATGTAAAACTAATGACAAGAATAATAACAGAAGAGGACGGCGATAAAGTCCAGGGAGACCTCAACACACTGCAGACGTGTACACGGCAGTCTTCTCGACCTCAACACACTGCAGACGTGTACACGGCAGTGACTTCTCAACCTCAACACACTGCAGACGTGTACACGGCAGTGACTTCTCAACCTCAACACACTGCAGACGTGTACACGGCAGTGGCTTCTCGACTTCATTCCAAATAAGTGCATAGTTATGCATTTTGGAGAAAAGGGCAGACCGGACATAGAGCACAGCATGGGCGAGTTAAGGACTTGAGGGTAAATATAGCACCAAGCATATCTAACATATGTCATGTACAAGCTTGTGAATAATCTGATGATCCTGGAGGAGGCAAGGATATGGGGAGATATAATTACGACATACAAAATCATAAGAGGAATGTTTGAATTAAGTTTCTCAAAGTTGTCTTCACATTCTTGTATCCAAGTTATCCACAGTTATAGGCAAGATTATTCAACTATATTTCTTGTATAATAAAAACACTGGTATTACCACTGGTATAATATTAACTCTGGTATTATCACTGGTGTTATATTACCACTGGTATTATCACTGGTGTAATATTAACACTGGTATTATCACTGGTATAATATTAACACTGGTATTATCACTGGTGTAATATTAACACTGGAATTATCACTGGTGTAATATTAACACTGGTATTATCACTGGTATAATATTAACACTGGTATTATCACTGGTGTAATATTAACACTGGTATTATCACTGGTATAATATTAACATTGGTATTATCACTGGTGTAATATAACAATGGTATTATCACTAGTGTAATATTAACACTGAAATTATCACTGGTGTAATAATAACACTGGTATTATCACTGGTGTAATATTAACACTGGTATAATATTAACACTGGTATTATCACTGGTGTAATATTAACAATGGTATTATCACTGGTGTAATATTAACAATGGTATTATCACTGGTGTAATATTAACACTGAAATTATCACTGGTGTAAATAACATAATCACTGGTGAAATTACAGATTATCATTGGTGTAATATTAACACTGGTATTATCACTGGTGTAATATTAACACTGGTATTATCACTGGTGTAATATTAACACTGGTATTATCACTGGTGTAATATTAACACTGGTATTATCACTGGTATAATATTAACACTGGTATTATCACTGGTGTAATATTAACACTGGTATTATCACTGGTGTAATATTAACACTGGTATTATCACTGCATATAACACTGGATTATCGGTAATATTAACACTGGTGTTATCTCTGGTGTAATATTAACACTGGTGTAATATTTACACTGGTGTTTTCTCTGGTGTAATATTAACACTGGTGTAATATTAACACTGGTGTTATCTCTGGTGTAATATTAACACTGGTGTTATCTCTGGTGTAATATTAACACTGGTGTTATCACGGTATAATATTAACACTGGTATTATCCCTGGTGTAATATTAACACTGGTGTTACATCTGGTGTAATATTAACACTGGTGTAATATTAACACTGGTGTTATCTCTGGTATAATATTAACACTGGTGTTATCTCTGGTGTTATCTCTGGTATATTATTAACACTGGTGTTATCTCTGGTGTAATATTAACACTAGTATTATCACTGGTGTTATCTGTGGTGTAATATTAACACTGGTGTAATATTAACACTGATGTTATCTCTGGTATAATATTAACACTGGTGTTATCGCTGGTATAATATTAAAACTGGTGTTATCTCTGGTATAATATTAACACTTGTGTTATCTCTGGTGTAATATTAACACTGGTATTATCTCTGGTATAATATTAACAATAGTATTATATCTGGTGTAATATTAACACTGGTGTTATCTCTGGCTATGGCTTCAGAGTCTAGGTTGGAAAAGGTAATTCATGTCAGATTATATTGTACTGTTTGGGAAATATGAAATTCCTGGTTATGAGCAACGCAATTACATAATTCCTTTGAACTCTGGCCAGGCTACCTGCCTCTGGTAATGTAATGTGCATACCGAGCTGCGTATGCAGGGGTTCGAGTCTCGGCTTATTGTACTGCTCTATCTCAGAGAATCCCAGACTTGTCTAGTATTCAAGGTGATATTATTCCTAGCCTTGACAGTGTTTGTTTCTAAGACTCCACATGTACCTTGTCACTATCGTCTTGCTCTTAACCTCTAAGACCCGCTACTGAGTGCATTGTTGATCTTCTTCCTTCTGGCGAAGATACCCGGTGGTGCTTCTTGTCCATCACAGGATGACTAGTCCCCTGTGGTGCTTCTTGTCCATCACAGGATGACTAGTTCCCCCGGTGGTGCTTCTTGTCCATCACAGGATGACTAGTTCCCCCGGTGGTGCTTCTTGTCCATCACAGGATGACTAGTCCCCCGGTGCTGCTTCTTGTCCATCACAGGATGACTAGTTCCCCCGGTGGTGCTTCTTGTCCATCACAGGATGACTAGTCCCCTGTGGTGCTTCTTGTCCATCATAGGATGACTAGTCCCCCGGTGGTGCTTCTTGTCCATCACAGGATGACTAGTTCCCCCGGTGGTGCTTCTTGTCCATCACAGGATGACTAGTCCCCTGTGGTGCTTCTTGTCCATCACAGGACGACTAGTTCCCCCGGTGGTGCTTCTTGTCCATCACAGGACGACTAGTTCCCCCGGTGGTGCTTCTTGTCCATCACAGGATGACTAGTTCCCCCGGTGCTGCTTCTTGTCCATCACAGGATGACTAGTTCTCCCGGTGGTGCTTCTTGTCCATCACAGGATGACTAGTTCCCCCGGTGGTGCTTCTTGTCCATCACAGGACGACTAGTTCCCCCGGTGGTGCTTCTTGTCCATCACAGGATGACTAGTTCCCCCGGTGGTGCTTCTTGTCCATCACAGGATGACTAGTTCCCCCGGTGGTGCTTCTTGTCCATCACAGGATGACTAGTTCCCCCGGTGGTGCTTCTTGTCCATCACAGGATGACTAGTTCCCCCGGTGGTGCTTCTTGTCCATCACAGGACGACTAGTTCCCCGGTGGTGCTTCTTGTCCATCACAGGATGACTAGTCCCCGTGGTGCTTCTTGTCCATCACAGGATGACTAGTTCCCCCGGTGGTGCTTCTTGTCCATCACAGGATGACTAGTTCCCCCGGTGGTGCTTCTTGTCCATCACAGGATGACTAGTTCCCCCGGTGGTGCTTCTTGTCCATCACAGGATGACTAGTCCCCTGTGGTGCTTCTTGTCCATCACAGGATGACTAGTCCCCCCGGTGGTGCTTCTTGTCCATCACAGGATGACTAGTTCCCCCGGTGGTGCTTCTTGTCCATCACAGGATGACTAGTTCCCCCGGTGGTGCTTCTTGTCCATCACAGGATGACTAGTTCCCCCGGTGGTGCTTCTTGTCCATCACAGGACGACTAGTTCCCCCGGTGGTGCTTCTTGTCCATCACAGGATGACTAGTTCCCCCGGTGGTGCTTCTTGTCCATCACAGGATGACTAGTTCCCCTGGTGGTGCTTCTTGTCCATCACAGGACGACTAGTTCCCCTGGTGGTGCTTCTTGTCCATCACAGGACGACTAGTTCCCCTGGTGGTGCTTCTTGTCCATCACAGGACGACTAGTTCCCCTGGTGGTGCTTCTTGTCCATCACAGGACGACTAGTTCCCTGGTGGTGCTTCTTGTCCATCACAGGATGACTAGTTCCCCTGGTGGTGCTTCTTGTCCATCACAGGACTGACTAGTTCCCGGTGGTGCTTCTTGTCCATCACAGGACGACTAGTTCCCCTGGTGGTGCTTCTTGTCCATCACAGGACGACTAGTTCCCCTGGTGGTGCTTCTTGTCCATCACAGGACGACTAGTTCCCCCGGTGGTGCTTCTTGTCCATCACAGGATGACTAGTTCCCCCGGTGGTGCTTCTTGTCCATCACAGGATGACTAGTTCCCCCGGTGGTGCTTCTTGTCCATCACAGGATGACTAGTTCCCCTGGTGGTGCTTCTTGTCCATCACAGGATGACTAGTTCCCCTGGTGGTGCTTCTTGTCCATCACAGGATGACTAGTTCCCCTGGTGGTGCTTCTTGTCCATCACAGGACGACTAGTTCCCCTGGTGGTGCTTCTTGTCCATCACAGGATGACTAGTTCCTCAGGAAAGTGGAAACTTTGGTTACGGCCTCACGTATCCATACTTCCTTTGATCGCATCAGGAGAATGTCAGCCTTAAACTTCTCAGTTAATTCTCTGTCCTTCTGACTCTGATCTTCTTCTTCAAGGTTTTCCGTGTTATCTGTCTCCTTCTACTTTATCTCTATGGTCTTTCTCAAACCCACAAACTTAGTATTTCTCTTGTTCCATCATCTCCTGTTGTGGTTCTGTCTCTTATTATCTGCCTCCTGACTGGTCAAAACTCTCGCTCCCTTTATTGGCTCTTCATCCCCTCCTCGCTTCCCACACTCTCAAGACGTTGATGATGTTCTCAGACGTTGATGATGTTCTCAGACGTTGATGATGTTCTCAACACGTTGATGATGTTCTCAGACGTTGATGATGTTCTCAACACGTTGATGATGTTCTCAGACGTTGATGATGTTCTCAACACGTTGATGATGTTCTCAGACGTTGATGATGTTCTCAAGACGTTGATGATGTTCTCAGACGTTGATGATGTTCTCAAGACGTTGATGATGTTCTCAAGACGTTGATGATGTTCTCAGACGTTGATGATGTTATCAAGACGTTGATGATGTTCTCAGACGTTGATGATGTTCTCAAGACGTTGATGATGTTCTCAGTTTTTTCAGAGTAAAGACAAATGAGGGATTACTTCATCTCTCTATATCCACTGATGTCTTTCTTGATCTTATTCGTCTTTGCGTTGACTCTAACTCTTATTTCCTTCCAAGATCAATTTTCTTCTCAAACCTTCCTTGTCACATCTATTAATACAAAGGTTGAGGAAGCAGTAAAGGAGTGGAAGAACGACATGGACAACCAGTTTAACGACTACCTTGCACTCCAAGAGGAAAAAAACAGCAAGATAAGTTATCGGACGCAGTAATAGTTAACAGTACACCTCTTGTATAGAATCAGAAAACTTAAGCGAGAGAATAATGATCAAATCCACCAATGTTTCACCCGGGATGGAAAAATTCTAGTGAAGAAAACAAGTGTAGGCTAGTTATATACTATCACAAGTGTAGGCCAGTTATATACTATCACAAGTGTAGGCCAGTTATATACTTTCACAAATGAGAATGAAGTATCAAGATTCCTTAGGGATGCCAATATTACAGAGACTGTGTAAACACAATGTATAAACCAACACCTACGTATAGTGTAAGTTTTGCTCATCTACCTCACTTAAGAAGTTTCACTAGTTAGAAGCAACTACCTCAATGTATTTGTCTATTCTTTGATTACTATTTTTTGCCATATAGTTTATTTTTATTTTTAAATACATACAGTATTTACTTTTTGTCCATTTTTCCAACCTCATTTCTATATATTATTGATCACCTTAATTGCTTAAAATTTGTTTCAAGCCATTTTTTACTATTAATATATTTTACTCTTGTACAATTCAACACTATATTCTCGTATAATAGTTCTTTACTTTCATTTACTTTTTTTTGCCTTTAATAAATTCTAAAATCACAACTAGTGTAATACTGAATCTAAATTTTTGTTCCATAATAACTTAATACAAGTCATATTAATTATTCCAACCTGTTCAATTAGCTAGTGCAATACTGATTTTAAATATTTGTTCCATAATAACTTAATGCTAGTCATAGTAATTATTCCAACCTGTTCAATTAGCTAGTTAAATAGTAAATCATCAACATTGTAAAAATATCCTAAATCTCTGTGCCTTTTGTTCAAAAGTGTGTTAATCCAATAACTAGTAAAATTAATTCATCAGGTATCATATTATTAAGTTTAGCATAATACATTGTTCTTAAGTCTAGTTTTAGAATCACACTCATATATAAACATTTGTTAAATTAATTAAGGTGCTAACTCAGGTGCTATAGTGTTTTAGATTATTTTTAGCTGTAAATTGACTACAATAGTTCATTTATTCATTTTTGTAAACATATCTAACGTACTAATTCACGTGCCAAGAACTCCTTTTGCATTGTTCTATTCTTAAGTCTACTTACATTGTTCTATTTTTAAGTTTAATTATAGAATCACACTAAATCTTATGATTCCAAACATTGATCCTGATACCAACCTTCTATTAAATGATTTACATGAACCTAACAACAACTGTCATTACTACACAGCAGAACAAGCAAAAACACTACTCAAAGCCAACAATAACATAACTATCTTTAACTACAATGTCAGATCTTTAAACAAACATTTTGACGACCTCACTGCATTATTAAACTCACTACAGGCCAGTATGTCCATCATTGCTCTCACTGAATCCTGGCTAAAGCCTAATACTACAGATATCTATGTCATTCCTGGTTACACAGCCATACACAATTGTAGGCCAGACCAACAAGGGGGTGGCACAGCTATATCCTACTCAGACCAGCTTGAATGTATCAACAATACTTGCACAAGAGATGAACATGGAGAATATATATTAGCCAAGTTTAAATCTAAATACCTACAAAAAACCCTCACAGTGATAAACATGATTAAATAATTTAGTGAAAAATTAGGAAGTATGATTACTGATGCACACATGAACAAAGACCACTTAATCCTCACAGGAGACTTCAATATCAACCTCCTACAAGATCAGGACCCACAAGTAACTGAATTCACAAACACTTTGAGCAACTGCTTGCTGCTACCAACAGTAACAAAACCTACAAGAATCTCTGAGACTAGTGCCTCTCTATTAGACCACATCTGGACTAATACCATATCCCCATTAAAATCAGGCATAATCACAGGTAATACCACAGACCACTACCCTACCTTCCTCATAACCAACCTCGGTAAATTACCACTAGAGACTACTAAAGTTACCTTCAGACTACATAATGAGACAGCTATTAATAACTTCATAACAGCTATGAAAAACATTGACTGGCAAACAGAGATAGACAACTATACAGATACTGACATATGTATTAATAATTTTCTTAAAAAGGCCCAATACCTCTATAATAAGCATTGCCCTAAAAAAACTAAACAGATCACAGCTAAAAGACTAAACAGTCCCTGGCTAACACCCAGCATTCTCAAATTTATTAATATAAAACACCTATATGAAAAACAATACAGAATGGGTCAAATAACAAGAGAACAAACAAAACGCTACTCATCAAACCTAACAAGCCTGATAAGAAGGTCAAAAAAATTGTACTATGAGAACAGATTACATAACTTAAAAGGTGATATAAAAAAGACCTGGAAAACCCTATCTGAAATTCTAGGAACTAAAAAGATATCCACACACAGAACAATCAAACTAACAAAACCAGATGAACCCCTACTCCCACCTACTGAAACAGCAAACAAACTCAATGATTTCTTCTCCACCATAGGTAAAAAGCTGGCAAGCAAAATCCCAAGTTCAAACACACCACCTAACGACTATCTCACTGGCACCTATCCGAACACACTATTCTTAGCCCAGACCAACCAAATAGAAGTCTCACTTATAATTAACACATTAAAAAACAAGGCAGAAGATCTAAATAACTTACCACCTTTTATATACAGAAAAGCTTCTCAAGTTCTCTCACCAATTATTGCAACACTCTTTAACAAAACCATCGAATCCTCTACCTTCCCATCAATACTCAAAATAGCGAGGGTCACCCCCATACATAAGGGAGGAGATCAAGCAGACCTGAATAACTATAGGCCTATATCTAACTTACCCCTTCTCTTCAAAATCTTTGAAAAAGTAATTCATAGGCAGATATATTCCTACCTCATCTCCCACAACGTACTCAACCACTGTCAACTTGGGTTCAGGCCTAATAAAAATACAAATGATGCTATTATACACATGTTAGAAATAATTAACATCGCTCTCGAGAAAAAGAAATCCCAGTGGAAATCTTCATTGATTTACGTTAAGCTTTTGATACAGTTGACCATGATCTGTTACACCTAAAATTATCACACTATGGTATAAGTGGGCACTCCCTCAACTACCTAAAATCATACCTTAGCAACAGAAGCCAATATGTGTACACAAATGGAGCTAGCTCTACCAAGCAAACTATTACAGTAGGTGTCCCACAGGGAAGTGTTCTTGGCCCACTTCTCTTTCTCCTTTACATTAACGACCTACCAAATGCATCTCAACTACTGAAACCCATACTATTTGCAGATGACACTACATACGTTATCTCGCACCCAAGCCCAGACATACTAGCCAACACTGCAAATACTGAATTACATAAAATATCTACCTGGATGATGACTAACAAACTTACTCTCAATATTGACAAAACCTATTTCATTCAGTTTGGGAACAGAGCTACAAATGTTCCACTTAACATAATGATAAACGGGTCACTTGTCACAAAACTCACAGAGGGAAAATTCTTAGGAATCCATCTTGACAGTGGCCTCAAATTTCAGACACATATACAACAAATTTCCAAGAAAGTCTCAAAGACCGTGGGAATACTATCCAAGATAAGGTACTATGTTCCACAACCAGCTCTCCTTACCCTGTATCACTCACTCATTTACCCCTACCTCACCTATGGAATCTGCGCATGGGGCTCTACATCAATAACTCATCTCAGATCATTAATAACACAACAAAAGGCTGCAGTTAGAATAATAACACATTCACACTCCAGACAACATACTCCACCAATATTCAAAAATCTAAACTTACTCACCATACAAGACATCCATACTTTTTACTGTGCCTATTACATACATAGAACACTCTATGCAAATATTAACCCACCACTCAAACTTCTCCTTACCAACCTTAACAGGACACATGACCATAACACAAGACACAGATCACTCCTCGATGTTCCCTGTGTCCATCTAACACTATGTAAAAACTCAATGCACATTAAAGGCCCGAAAATTTGGAATTCATTACCTGAGATTGCCAAAGAAACCCTGCCTGTACCCTGCCTGTACCCTGCCTGTACCCTGCCTGTACCTCAGTTCAAAACGCTGCTAAAAAAACACCTTCTCACCCAAACCTAAGTACACAATATTTAACATTATCAACAAAGTTGATTAATCACTTAAATGTAAAAACCTGTTATAAATCATGCATTCTGAGCTAACTCTGTTTCTATAGCATTAACAAATAAAATAATCCACTCTCTTGTACTCTGTGTAACTCATCTAATGACCATATAAACTGTAATTGCAATACAACTAATTGTTTTAATTTGTTTGATCTGATTTAATTAATTGCATTGCTGCAATTAATAAATTATTATGTTCAACTTATATTCAAATTTCACAACTTAAATACACAATTATCCTTATTTTGTAAATTATCAACCATAATTTTTTACCATGTAGTCTACTGTTAATTATTTTTAAGAATGCCCACAATGCTCAGCATATTAGGGGCTTTTGGCATGGACACCCCATTTATACCTAGAACTATGTAGTACATCTTTGTATCATGTCTAAATTAAAATTATTATTATTATTATTATTATTATTATTATTATTATTATTATTATTATTATTATTATTATTACTGTGGGATCTCCTTTATCACTTGTTCCTGGTAACTTTTATATAAAGTATTATCAATCTGTTCTACTTCCTGCTACTATGGTGCGTCCTTCCTGCTACTATGGTGCGTCCTTCCTGCTACTATGGTGCGTCCTTCCTGCTACTATGGTGCGTCCTCTATGATCCCATGATTAGTCTCTTCTTGATGTCCTTAACAATCGTACTTCTTCCGTCTTGCTCAAAGTTGAATGAGAATCTAACTCTGATTTATTTCTTCAATGTTGATGTCTGCTGCTCGGCGACAGTCTTTCTTTTTCTGTTTACCTCGAGACATTGCACAGTTGCATGCACAATGACTGCTCCTCTTATTATGTTCCTTCTGTCAAGAAAATTGTTCCTGTTTTTCTCCTTCGTGTCCTCCACATCTGTGACCCTCAATTTCTCGACTCTGAAGTCTCCACGCTTCGTAACTCCTTCTCTCGCATGACTATCCTCCTGCCTTCATAAACCCGGCCACCTCTCATGATATACGAACTTCTCTCTCATACTTCTTCTTTCCGTCAAACTAATATTCATGGCAGTAGTCATGTTCATACTTCTCCTGTCACTGATGCTTCCTGTGTCTGCTTCATTCAGTGCTTCTCTTGTCCTCTCCAACACTTTAGTGGAAATGGCATCTCTCTTTCTGACAGACTTCAAGAGCACAAGAGATGTGTTTACTTTGCCTCCACCAAGAAT